>RJWK010036315.1:0-21782 GCA_004363435.1 Platanista minor | reverse complement strand
ACAAGACAAGGATGCCCACTCTCATCACTTATTTTTTTTTTGGGGGGGGGGGCAAGCCATGTGGCTTGTGGGATCTTAGTTCCCTGACCAGGGACTGAACCTGGGCCCTCAGCAGTGAAAGCACAGAGCTCTAAACACTGGACTGCCAGGGAATTCCCTCTCATCACTCTTATTCAACATAGCATTGGAAGTCCTAGCCACAGCAATCAGAGAAGAAAAAGAAATAAAAGGAGTCCAAATTGGAAAGGAAGAAGTAAAACTGTCACTGTTTGCAGATGACATGATACTACACATAGAAAGTCCTGAAGATGACACTAGAAAACTACTAGAGCTCATCAGTGAATATAGTAAAATAGTAGAATACAAAATTTATATACAGAAATCTGCTGCATTTGTATACACTAACAATGAACTATTAGAAAGAGAAATTAAGAAAACAATTTCATTTACCATTGCATCAAAAAGAATAAGATACCTAGGGGACTTCCCTGGTGGTGCAGTGGTTAAGAATCTGCCTGCCAATGCAGGGGACACGGGTTCGATCCCTGGTCCGGGAAGATCCCACATGCTGCGTAGCAACTAAGCCTGTGTGCCACAGCTCCTGAGCCTGCGCTTTAGAGTCTGTGAGCCACAACTACTGAGCCCTCATGCCACAACTACTGAAGCCCGTGTGCCTAGAGCCCGTGCTCTGCAACAAGACAAGACACCGTGATGAGAAGCCCGTGCACCACAATGAAGAGTAGCCCCTGCTCACTGCAACTAGAGAATGCCTGCGCACAGCAATGAAGACCAAACACAGCCAAAAATAAACAAATACATTAAAAAATAATAAAAAGAATAAGATACCTAGGAGTAAACTTACCTAAGGAGGTAAAAGACCTGTACTCAGAAAACTATAAGACACTGATAAAAGAAACTGAAAATAACACAACCAGATGGAAAGATATACCGTGTTCTTGGATTGGAAGAATCAATATTGTTAAAATGATCATACTACCCAAGGCAATCTACAGATTCAATGCAATCGCCATCAAGTTACCAATGGCATTTTTCACAGAACTAGAGAAAACAATTTTAAAATCTGTATGGTAACACAAAATATCCTAAATAACCAAAACAATCTTGAGAAAGAAGAACAGAGATGGAGGAATTACACTCCCTGACTTCAGATTATACTACAAAGTTACAGTGATCAAAACAGAATGGTACTGGCACAAAAACAGCCATATAAATCAATGGAACAGGATAGAAAGCCCAGAAGTAAACACTTATGGTCAATTAATCTATGACAGGATTAATTGACCATAAGTGTCAATTAAAGGAGACAGGAACATACAATGGAGAAAAGACAGTCTCTTCAATAAGTGGTGCTGAGAAAACTGGACAGCTACATGTAAAAGAATAAAATTAGAACATTCTCTAACACCATATACAAAAATAAACTCAAAATGTATTACAGACCTAAATGTAAGACCAGAAACCATAAAACTCCTAGAGGAAAACATAGGCAGAACATTCTTTGACATAAATTGTAGCAATATTTTTTTGGATCTGTCCCCTAAGGCAAAGGAAATAAAGGCAAAAATAAACAAATGGGACCTAACTTAACTCAAAAGCTTTTGCACAGCAAAGGAAATCATCAACAAAATGAAAAGACAATCTACTGAAGGGGAGAAATTATTTGCAAATGGTATGACCAATAAGAGGTTAATATCCAAAATATACAGACAGCTTATACAACTCAACATCAAAAACACAAACAACGTGAATGAAAAATGGGCAGAAGGGACTTCCCTAGTGGTTCAGTGGTTAAGACTCTGCACTTCCACTGCCGGGGGCATGGGTTTGATCCCTGGTCAGGGAACTAAGATCCCACATGCTGTGTGACCAAAAAAAAAAATAGGGCAGAAGACCCAAATAGACATTTTTCCAAAGAGCACATGCAGATGGCCAACAGATACATGACAAGATGTTCAACATTGCTAATCATCAGGGAAATGCAAATCAAAACCGCAATGAGATATCATCTCACACCTGTCAGAATGGCTGTCATCAAATATGACACAAATAACAAATGTTGATGAGATGTGGAGAAAAGGGAACCCTCAAACACTGTTGGTAGGAAAGTGAATTGGTGCAGCCACTGTGGAAAACAGTATGGAGGTCTCTCAAAAAACTAAAAATAGAACTACCATATGACCGAGCAATTCCACTCCCGGTATATATCCCAAAAAAACCCAAAAACACTAATTCAAAAAGGTATGTGCACCCCAATGTTCATAGCAGCATTATATACAATTGCCAAGACACGGAAGTAACCTAAGTGTCCATCAACAGATGAATGGATAAAGTAGATGTGGTGTGTATGTAAATGTATATGTATACTACTCAGCCATTAAAAAAAGAATGAAATTTTGCCATTTGCAACAACATGGGTGGACCTGGAGGGCATTATGGCAAGTGAAGTGAGAAAGACAAATACTCTATGATATTACTTATATGTGGAATCTAAAAAATACAATAAACTAGTGAATATAACAAAAAAGAAGCAGACGCACAAATATAGAGAACAAACTTGGGACTTCCCTGGTGGTCCAGTGGCTAGGACTCCATGCTCCCAGTGGAGGGGGCCCAGGTTCAATCCCTGGTCAGGGAACTGGATCCCACATGCTGCAACTAAAGATCCCGCATGCCACAACTAAAAAAAGATTCCACATGCCACAACTAAGACCTGGCGCAGCCAAATAAATAAATAAATATTCTTTAAAAAAAGAGAGAGAGAGAGAGAACAAACTAGTCGTTACCTGTGGGGAGAGGGAAGGGGGAGAGGCAAACGTGGGGTAGGGGATTAAGAGGTACAAACTACTATGTACAAAATAAGCTACAAGGATATATTGTACAGCACAGGGAATATAGCCAATATTTGATAATAACTATAAATAGAGTATAACCTTTAAAAAATGTGAATCACTATATTGTACAACTGTAACTTATACAATATTGTACATCGACTATATTCCAGTTTAAAAAAAAGAGAAATAAAGAAAAACGTGCATTCATGCACTTATCGAGGACCTGTTTCCTGAGCACCTACCATGAGCAAGGTAGGCTACCTGGGGCCAGGTGCCCGGTGGGTGGTCTGAGAGGCGGAAGAAGAAGGCTCAGCTCAGGCACCTGGCCCAGCTTCAGGCTTAGAAACACCGAAGGCAAATGGGTGCCGGACGATGGGGGAGGGGGAGGAGGGCGGGTGTGAGCTTGCATGCTTGTGTGCCTATAAGGCATTGCTAAGGAAGCCGTCTGTCTGCTGTTTGATTTCTGTGCTTCTCAATTCAGGCCAAGGTGGGGGGCCATCTGCTAAAGTGGACACAGAGAAAATATTTTCGCTATGCAGAAAATTGGCTTCTGAGGGGAGGCTGTGTGCTCAGCACAGAACCTGCCTGCAGAGGAGGTGCTAGAGGCAGCGGGCAGGGCTGGGTGCAGGGAGGGAGGGCTGGAGAGATGTCCCTGCTCCTGCCCCATCCTTGGGAGGCCTCAGGCCCGCAAGTGTCTCCAATGCATCAAGCCCCTGCTTAAAACTTCCGGGTCTTTGCACGGGACTTGCATGCGGGGAGGGCTCCCCTCATTTTTAATACCTTCATTAAGATATAGTTCACGGGGCTTCCCTGGTGGCGCAATGGTTGAGAGTCCGCCTGCGGATGCAGGGGACAGGGGGTTCGTGCCCTGGTCCGGGAGGATCCCACATGCCGCGGAGCGGCTGGGCCCGTGGGCCAGGGCCGCTGAGCCTGCGCGTCTGGAGCCTGTGCTCCGCAACGGGAGAGGCCACAACAGTGAGAGGCCCTATAGTTCACATACCATAAAATTTACCCATTTAAAGTGTACAGCTCGGGCTTCCCTGGTGGCGCAGTGGTTGAGAGTCCGCCTGCCGATGCAGGGGACACAGGTTCGTGCCCCGGTCCGGGAGGATCCCACATGCCGCGGAGCAGCTGGGCCCGTGAGCCACGGCCGCTGGGCCTGCGCGTCCGGAGCCTGTGCTCCGCAACGGGAGAGGCCCCAACAATGAGAGGCCCGCGCACCGCGAAAAAAAGAAAAAAAGCTATAAAGTGTACACAGCTCAATGGCTTTTGGTATATTACATTACTCGTTTTAAAAAGTTGTGGTAAGTATATATAACATAAAATGTACCATTTTAACCATTTTTAAGTGTACAATTCATTGGTATTGATTATATTCATAATGTTGTGCAAGTATCACCACTATTTCTAAAACTTTTTCTTCACCCCAAACAGAAACTCTGTACCCGTTAAACATTAACTCCCTACCCCTCCCCCAACCCCTGGTAAACTCTAATCTACTTTCTGTCTCTCAAAATTTACCTATCCTAGGGACCTCATATAAGTGAATGATACAGTATTTGTCCTTTTGTGTCAGGTTTCTTTCACTTAGCATAATGTTTTCAAGGTTCCTCCATCTTGTAGCTTGTGTCAGAATGCCATTCTTTTATGGCTGAATAATATTCCACTATATGGATAGACCACATTTATTTATCCATTCACCTGTTGATGGACACTTGAGTTGTTTCCACCTTGTTGTGAATAGTGTTGCTAAGAAAATGGGTGTGCAAATATCTGTTTTCGTCCTTACTTTCAATCCTTTTGTGTATATACCTAGAAGTAGAATCATATGGTAATTCTATGTATAAGTGCTGAGGAACTGCCACAGTTTTCTACAGTGGCTGCACCATTTTACATTCCTACCAACAGTGTACTAGCTTCCAACGTCTCCAGCCATATTTGTTATTTCTGCTGTTGTTGTTACTTGATGGTAGCCACCCTAATAAGTGTGAGGTGCTATCTTACATGGGTTTGATTTGCATTTCCCTAATGATTAGTGATATCATGTGATATCACAAAATGTTAGTGATATACTGATTTTTTTAAGTACATTTATTTATTTATTTATTTATTTAGTTAGTTAGTTAGTTAGTTAGTTATTAGCTGTGTTGGGTCTTCATTGCTGTGCGCGGGCTTTCTCTAGTTGTGGTGAGTGGGGGCTACTCTTCGTTGCGGTGCACGGGCTTCTTATTGCGGTGGCTTCTCTTTGCTGTAGAGCACAGGCTCTAGGCACGTGGGCTGCAGTAGTTGTGGCACATGGGCTCCGTAGTTGTGGCTCGCGGGCTCTAGAGCACAGGCTCAGTAATTGTGGCACATAGGCTTAGTTGCTCTGCAGCATGTGGGATCTTCCTGGGCCAGGGCTCGAACCCATGTCCCCTGCATTGGCAGGTGGATTCTTAACCACTGTGCCACCAGGGAATTCCCTGATATACTGATTTTCATATGCTTATGGCCATTTGTGTATCTTCTTTTGCAAAATGTCCTTTTGAACCCTTTGACCATTTTAAAATCCGGTGCTTGGTCTTTTGTTGTTGAGTTATAGAAGTTCTTTATATATTCTGGATATTAATCCTTTATTGGATATATGACTTGTGAATATTTTCTCCCATACTGTGGTTGTCTTTTCACTCTCTCGATAGTACCCTTTGATACACAAAAGTTTTTTATTTTGATGAAGTCCAACTTAGCTATTTTTTGGTCAAAGCCGCCTCTGCACTGTGTTTTTGGTGTCACATCCAAGAAATAATTTGCTAGACTCAATCCTACTCATCTTTGATCCCCTGCCCGGTGTAAATTAGTCCTCCTTGCGATCCTGTCTCATTGCACCTGTGTTCCCCTGGCAGTGCCAGCTGCGCCCGGTTGGTCTGCACAGCTTCGAGTTTCCCCAACCCAGAACCCCAGTGGGCAGAAGTAGTGTCTGTTTCCTTCCTCCTAGAAGCCCCCTCTGGATTGAACATTCTTGGCTCTAGGCTTTACTCTTCAGAATTCTGGTTCTCTAAGAATCACAGAATGTTAGCGCAGATGTAGAAAGAAGAAAAAAACCAAAAACGCTCTTTGAAATAAGAACCAACTGCTTTCTTGCACCAGGGGAGCTGGTACATGTCACAGGCTGGCTTGACTCAGTTTAGGAAAATACACCAATGGCTTTTGTTAGTCTGGAAGGGGCACTCACCCTCTCCCCTGCCTGCAGGGGTCGAGGCAGGAAGGAAAAGGTGAAGGGAGCTGCTTGCACAGCAGCAAAAGGGACTATGGTTTTCACAGACATCTTGGGAGAGAAGAGGTGAGAATCTGCAGAACAGAGAACTGGGGAGAGAAGAGAAGTGACGCGGTGGAGAAAGGCCAAAGGGGGAAAGCCCAGTTGGCCAGAAATGCCTGTGTTGTCATCTGTAACGAGTTGCTCTGTCACCCCAAACACCAGTGAACATCTGCTCCCAGAAGGGCCCATGTGAACGATGCTTTGCACAAACCAAGAAGTTGGGTGGTGTCCAGTGTAGACACCCCGCCCCCCCGCCATCGAGTGTGCAGCAGAAGCAGGGAACGTGAAGGCAGATGACCCAGAGAAACGTGGGGATCCTCATGGGACTCTGGGTTTTCCACCTTATATGGATGCGGGCTGTACTGGGGTAAGTAGTGTCCCCCCAAAATTCATATCCACCCAGAACCTGTGAATATGACCTTATTTGGAAATAGGGTCTTTGCAGGTGTCATCGAGTTAAGATGCAATCCTACTGGATTAGAGGGGGCCCTAATTCAAAGACTGGGAAATTTGATCAAAGACACAGGGACACAGGGAGAAGGTCATGTGAAGACAGAGCAGAGACTGGATGATGTGTCTACTAGCCAAGGGATGCCAAGAATCGCCAGCAGCCACCAGAAGCTGGGGAGGGGCCTGGAACAGATTCTCTCTCAGAGCCTCCAGAAGGAACCAACCTGCTGACACCGTGATTTCAGACTTCTGGCCTCCAGACTGTGAGGGAATACATTTCTATTGTTTGAAGTTCCCCTGTCTGTGGTATCCTATTATGGCAGCCCAAGAAATGAATGGAGGGGCGAATGTCCTTCTGTTTTAAGAGCGAAGGAATGGGAGGCCCCAAGGCTGGAGGGCTGGGAACATCAGTGGCCGACCCTGGCTAGCGTGGGGTCCCTGCCTCAAGCAGAAAGAGCCAGACCGGCTTCGGGCAGAGTCTCCAAGCTCCAGTTCCTCTGCTCTTTAGGGCTCAGGGTCACCAGACTGTTGGCCCCTTGGCATCTGGCAGTAGAAAGGGGAGGCTGAGAAGCCGTCTGGTCAAAACTGCCTCTGCATGTCACACACCCACCACAGCAAGCTTGGGTCTCTTAAGTGCTGCAGCAGAGACAGCAGCGCAGAGTGGGGTCACAAACCCCGGAAAACGCCCGAGTGCTTTGGGAGGACAAGAGCTGTCCCCGAGAACCACCCCCTGCCCCTGCCCCCAGTACTGTGACACCCTGGCGTGTGACCAGACTCTCCCTGTTGTGGATTTGGTGGTGGCCTGGGAAGAGGAACAAGAGATGAGGAGGGACCAGAGGATGGAGGATTCACTTAGCAGAAGGGAAGGTGATGGTGAGAGCCCAAAGCAGGATAAAGGGACAGAAAGTGAGCTGGGGCAGGGAAGGGTTCCTGGGCAGAGGGACCAGGCAGAGGGCCTGAAGGGGCAGCGACATGGCAGGAAAACACAGAGCTATAGGTGGGCAGGGGCTGGGGGGCTGGTCAGGACACACAGGGGCTTGAGAAGGAGAAAAACACCTGGCCTCCGTGTTGTGCTGACAATTGCATGGCTCAACAGTGTCACTGTCGGGACTTCTCTGGTGGTCCAGTGGTAAAGAATCCGCCTTACAATGCAGGGGATGCAGGTTTGATCCCTGGTCAGGGAACTAAATGTCACACGCCGCAGGGCAACTAAGCCCTCACGTCACAGCTACTGAGCTCGCGCGCCTAAAATAGAGAGCCTGCGCGCTGCAAACTACAGAGCCCACACACTCTGGAACCTGCGCGCCACAACTACAGAGCCCACGAGCCCTGGGGCCTGTGCGCCACAGCTAGAGAAGAGAAAACCCGCATGCCACAACTAGAGAGAAGTCCATGCACAGCAACGAAGATCCTGCGTGCTGCAACTAACACCCGACGCAGCCAAAAATAAATAAAATAAATAAATAAATAATCTTAAAAAAAAAAAAAACCCACCAATGTCACTGTCATCAGACACAGCCACTCTGTGACTGAGATGGATGGAGACAGAGACAAGAGGCCTCTGCATGTCATATCTGAACACAGAACGTGGACATTGTCCAGACCTAAAAATGGGCCCTGGTCCCCTTTCCTTGCTGATTGGCATGGGTTTACCAATTTCAGCCTAAGCTTTGCTCTGTTCTCCTGCCTTCTAGACACAAATTATTAAGATACCCGATTGTGGCATCAACCCTGCTTCCTGATGGCCTCCACCCCAGCCCCAGTTTCCCCAGCACAAGCCTGTCTCCAGATTCCTTCCTAACACCTCCTACGGACACCCCCCCAGCTCCCCACGGTGTGCTGTTGCCCTCACTCCATTCCACTGCAGTTGTGTTCCTGGGGGTCCTTGGATGGAAGGTAACTGACACTTCATACACCATGGAAAGAACTGTGGGTTTTACTCTGAATCACACGGGAAGCCACTGGATGGTTTTAAGCACAGAAGTGTGCTGCGATTTTCGAAAGGAATGTTCTGGAAGACCCATCAGGAGGCTCTGTCTGGAGCGCATCTGGAGCAGCGTTCCCTGTGGCTACTCGGTGGGGGAGGTCGCTCCTTCTGCCTCCAGCGCAGGAAGGAGGGAGGATGAGAACAAACGGATGGCCTTTGTGTACCAGAACCACTTTCTAAAGGGCTTCTGAGATAAGAATTCAGCTGCGGTGAGCTACACAGGGCTGTTTGCATCAGCTCTAGGCAGCCAAGGAGACAAGCATTCTAGTGAACAGTGCAGAGGCGCCTACCCACCACATTCAAGACACCCTTTAAGACAGAGTTTGTGGAGGGAATTCCCCGGCGGTCCATCGGTTAAGACTCCATGCTTTCACTGTCAAGGGCCTCGGTCGATCCCTGGTCGGGGAACTAAAGAGCGGCCAAAGGAGAAAAAAAAAAAGAGTTTGTGGAAAAGACAAAATCAATCCACACCTGCAGGTACCAAGGAGCCAAGGACCTAAGGTTCCACATAGATGTCTGATGTTTCGGTCTGGATGGATGGTGATGTCATTCCCATGACCCTGTGTGTGCTCAGCCAGGAGGGCTAAGGGGTCAGACTTGTGAATAACTGGCACCCAGGTATGGAAGGGAGCTCAGATGAGGAGGTGTATCCGCCTCCCCTGCCCCAGTGCATATACACATTGCTTCCAACTTGTGCCTGGGAGGGTGGGCTAGCTGGGGGGCTTCTTCCAAGGTGTCAGGCTACAACGTGTCCCCTTGTCTGGTGAAACCGTGTGGTGTGTGTGTGTGTGGTCCTCCTTTGGTTATTGGTCCAACAGCATGCCCAGTGGTCCCCAGGGAGGGCAGAGGCAAAGTGTTTGTATTGGGCCCCTTGCTGCCTGCCTCCCCATCTGACCTGGCTGCTTCTCCTATTTCTCCCAGGACCCTCTCACGCCTGGAAGGTGGAGCCCTCTGTTAGGCCTGCTTGCTTGAATTTCCCTCCCTCACCTGGATTGGTGGGTTCCTCAAGCCTCATCTTGACCCTGTCTCCCACCGTAGCACCCCTAACCTAGAAGAAGGTGGAGAGAACTTGGGACTGTAGAAACAAACATGGAGCATGGAGAGCTTGATGTCACCCCCCAGGACCCCCTCTGCCTTTGGAAGGTGGGGCTCTGGGAACTAGAGGCTACACTGGTATCAGCTGCATCAGTGCACATGTGTGTGCCCTTGAGTGTTGTGAGTATGTTGGGGGAGAAGCTGGGATACTGGGGAGGGAAAACCCTTCAATCACATCAGGAGCCTCCATTCCCATTCACACATAAGGGTCCATGGGGCACTGCAGCACATGCATAAATTTTATCTGAAAAAAAAAATGTGTATGCAATATATTGAGAAAAAAAGACTAGAAGAAAATATTCTAAAGTGTCAACAGTGGTTTATCTTGCGATGGGATCAAGGATTTTTATACTTTCGTGTTTTACACCAAACATGTGTTGGTTATGTAATTTAAGTTTTATTTATTTATATTTAAACCAAATTCTCCAGCCAACTGTGCTCTTCCCCAGTTGCGGTAACTTTCCTTTGAGTTGGATTTCTGGGTGAACCTAAAACAACGACTCCCTCTCAAGTTCACACTACGTCATACTCGTGCTTTCATTCCCCCTTCCTTAGACAATCGGTGCGTTGGGCCGGGGTCCCCGTCCTCAAGAGAGTCTGCAGCCTAGGAGCATTCTCTCCCTACGACCCGCTCTTCCGCGAGAAAACGGGGGGCGCAAGGGGCGGCGATCATGTTCCGGGGTGGGTGGTGTCCGAGGGAGGCGGGGTAGCCCTCCGGGAGGCGTGGGTGTCGGCCTTGGCTCCTCAACTTCCGGGACAGTGGGTGTGAAATGTTCGGACAACGTTAAAAGGGTCGACTGGGCTTTCTGCGGTCTCCTGCCCCCGAACCCTCCTGAGAGGGCGCCCTGGGGAGGAGGACGCCCGTGACCCCGAGCGCGGGAACGGCGGGACCCAGACCATACGTAGACCTGGGTACCGAGGCCCGCAGGCCACACTCTGGTACAAAACCTCGGAACCCAGACGCCGGGCGGGGTTGCCACGGCAACGCTCTTAGGCGCGCGGCGATTGGCGGAGCGCAGAGGCGGGGCCCGGGAGGTGCTCCCGCGAGAGCTCGGCCTCGCGGCTTCCGGCCGGCGCGGGCCAGGGGAACATGGGGTAGGGCTTCCGGCCTAGGCTGCCACCTTGCCTCCACTCCCGCATTCCGTGTGGTAGTCGAGCTTGCTGGCTGTGCCACCGAAATGTGCCCAGAACAGGAACCTTCTCCCTCCTCCGCTGCGACCACCCTGGTCTGGGCCACCTTTAGTCGCCTAGAATACTGCCCAGCCTCTCGCCGGGTCTCCCAGCTCCGCGCTTCAGTCCGTGTCATCTTTTGGTGCCCTGCTTCCCTCAAGAGAGTCAAGGCCCTGCCCCGTTTGCCACCCCCCTCCCTGCTCCCCCACTTCAGCCTCGCTGACTGCTTGACTCTTGACTGACCTTGCTTCATACCCTGCCCCTCCCCCCACCCCACCTTTGGACTTGCTGGTCCTTCTGCCTGGGACACGCCTCCCCAAGACATGAGCAGGATGCTCGCCTCTTTAGTGAGGTGACCCACCTGCTTAAAGTTAGTTACACCCCACAGTCCCCATACTCCCTGCCCTGATTTTTCTCCGTAGGTCTTATCACCATCCAACAGAGTTGATAATGTACTTATATGTTGTCTGAAAGCTCCATGGCCAAGAGTTTGTCTTGTTAGACCAGAGCAGGTACTCAGTGTCGTATACGGGGCAGGTGGAAGAGGGGTCTTCTTTTCCTTCCCAAGAAGGGTGGTGAATCCCTTGGGTCACCCTCTCTGGAAGGAGAACCGGCCAGGACTGGCTGACTGGCCACATGCCAAGTGCCTTACTTTCAGTATCTCACTCCCAGAGTAGCCTCCCACTCCTGCGGGAGGCCCAAGGCATCTCAGGGAGCCCTATCCTCCAAACACGGTCATCCTCAGCTCAGAATCCTCTGGGCTCCAGATGTTGCTGGCTGGTGCGGGCAGCTCCTCCCACGTGCCTGGCACTCTGCTGGGTGCTGAACTGGGTGAGAAAGTCTGGTGCTGCCCTCAAGGCTCTCAGTCTGGTGGGAGGGACAGAGGAGAGTGATTACCACCATGCGGAGGGCAGTGCTGAGGCTGGGCGTGTGAGGCACAGTGTAAGGAGGGTGGGCTCAGCGTCCAGAATGGGGCCTCTGGAATTCCTCCTGGTGGTCCCCGGAGGCCTTTCTGGCGTGAATTGTGCACTGTGGATGACAATCACTGGTTGCCTACTCTGTGCTGATGCGATTCCTAGGATCCAGCTCTTTGTGGCTGAGAAGGCTGTGCTCTTCCCAGGGCCCAGTGCTGCTTCTCAAGCAGGAAGCCAGAAAAGCATCCAGGGCTTCCCAGAATTGCATCCAAGTGTCCAGACAACTGGCTTCCCTGTGGGTGTGGGCACTGGGAGAGGAGCTCTTTGCATGGTGTGTGGCTGGGTGAGCCAGGGCAGCCATATGCCGCCAGCCTTGTGGGGAGCAGGGCACAGGCCACCCCGGCAGCCAGATGCTCCTGGGCCGGTCTGTGGCTCAAAGGCGTTTCCTTCAGGAGAGGAGCCACCTGGCTCCTCTCCACCCACCCTCCTGCTCCTGCCTCCCTCTCAGCTCCAAAGGCTAGGGTTCCAGGGTTGTGTCAGCACGGGGCCATGCTGCACTGTCCTTCTGGCATGGGGCATGGTGGCCTGGAACGGACATCTGGTCTGCCTCAGCCCCCGCAGCCAGGGCATCTGTGGCCCCATGGAACACAGTGGCAAGGAGGAGAGCCGGAACCAGGGGAAGGCCATACTCTACTGTGCTCGCCAAGTGGCTGAGCATTCCTGGCCTGGCCCACCTGGCATTGCCCTTTCCACTGAGGCTTACTGAGGGCAACCCCTGAGGGCCCTGCTTGTCAGGGATCCTTCTGCCAGGCAGTATCCGCTCAGGCTGAAGGAGGGAGGGAGGGACACTGGTTACAACTGATGATGCCAGGCCAGTGGGGTCTTGAACCCACAAATAGTGGGAGAGGAGGGCAGCTCCCGCCCCTTGCCCATGATGCACCCTTCAGCTGGCAGAGGCATCCAGCCTGCTCTGCAGGAGTTGAGTCTACAGCCTGAGAGAGGGCTTCATTTTACAGATGGGAAAACTGAGGCTCTCAGAGGGGAAGGAAGCAAACGTGTGCTCAGAGGGCTTTATCTTGTTTGCAGGGTTGAGGTCGGCGTCATTAGCTCCGTTTTAGAGAGGAGGAACTGGGGATTGGAGAAATGAAGTGCTGTTTGCCAGTTGTCCTGGTAAGCCCCTTATCTGGCCCGGGATGGCATGGATCTGAGAAGGAGCCGGGGCAGTGCCAACGCCTGCCTGTTTTGCCGCGAGATGGAAAAGTGAGCCCAAAGATGCAAGGAAGGGAGACCCAGGATCAAGGTGGCCCTCCTGCAGCAAGCAAGAAGTCCTGAGGCCCAGCTGGGCGGGAGATTCGGAATGAGGACGCCAAGTGCAGCAATGTGGGTCCTCACTGTAGCGGGTGCCCTGCCCCTCCCTGGTGGATGGAGTCGCACTTGGTCACTGGATCCTGAAGAAATGAGGAAATGGCATCTTTGGCTTCCACCTGGGGTCCAGATGAAACCATCAGGGTGACCCCTGCCCTCCTCTGCAGCCTCTCCCCTGCTGAGCCTTCCCCCACAGGCCCTTCCCTTCCTTTACATCACCCGTGGGAGCCTATGCCAGAGAGACATGGCACCCCAGGCCTAATGCCATTCCAGACGCAGAGGGGAGCCCCCACCTTCACCACCGTATCATCCATCGTTGTCAACAGTGACGTGACTCGGTCACACCCCTTCAAGGGCCAGGTGAGTCCAGATGGGGGCAAAAGGAGCAGCCTGTACCAGGTGACTGTGACAGAACAGATGGCTGAGGGGCAGAAGAGAGGTACAGACGTCCCCAGGTCCCTCCACAGGGGCCAGGGAGGAAGGGGCTGGTTCCAAGATGGGAGGGGGCACCCCAGGCCCGGTCACCCCAGCAAGCTGCCCTGGAAGGGTGTGTCTGAAAGCCGGGTGCACACCGGGTGGTAGGACAGGCTGCCTCGGGGGCCAGGGCCGGGGGGCCCTGGGAGCCAGGCTGAGCAACGGGATAGTGGCCATGGACTTTGAGCCCAAGGCTGAGGGGGCACAACCCAGCTCGCGGAAGCAGCTTTTTAGCAAGTGCCTTGAGCTTTCTTAGAAGCAGGCTGAGTTTAAATTATAAATAAACAAACGAGAGCTCCGCAGCAAGGCGAGGCGTGGGCTGGTGGGAAGACGGGAGAGACTGGAGGCAGAGACCTCACTTAGGAGCTAATATTCCCCCCTAAACTTGAACCCTCCTGCCCTCTCTCCCCACCCTGCCTCTGCCTCGGGCTCGTGGGCCTTCTGCTGAAGGCATTACCTGGGGTCTCAGGCTTCAGGGGCTGACCCTGGCCGGTCTGCAAGAAGAGGCCCAACACGGACCCCCACGGTGGGGAGTCGGGAGGCCCACCTGGCTTACACCACCCAAGGCGTTCAAGCCCGAGTCTCCCTCGGACAAAAACAGGCCCCGGTGGACACTCATCCGTGTGGGAGGTGTCTTACCAAATGTTTGAAGGGGAAAAAAATCCCATTTTCTTAGCTTTTTTTTTTCCTTTCTATTTTTTGATTATTTTTCTAGATGACTTCATTTCCAAGAAGGGTGTAGGGGAGAGGAGGAGGACAGAGGGAGGGAGGACAGGGGCCCTGAGGAGGGATGGAGGGGGGAGAGTGGGTGCCAGGCCCAGGGAAAAGCTGTGGGGAAAGTGGGGGCCACCCTGTCCTGACCGCGGTGCTTCCAGCCCAGGCTGTTTCCTCCTCCTGACCCCCATGGACCTCTTGGCCAGCTCCACTCCCACAAGTCCCTGGGGCAGAGTTCAGTTCTCATCCAGACACAATTAGCAGGAGAAGGGCTTCTAGAAGCTTCTCTCTGGGGCATGACCTCCCTGCCCCATGGACAGAGGTCTCCTTACCCCTTATACCACTCAGAACCAGCAGGACACACTCTGGCTAGCTTAATGGCAAAGGAAATTTCTGCGCAGTGGCCACACACCCAGGAGCAAGGCCCCAACCACACGGCCTCCACCACTGGGCACAGACCCAGAAGCCCACACATGATAGGGCACTGCTGCCCAGAAGCCAGGACCTTCCACCCCCACCGTTGCTAGAAAAGAGATGCGGGGGGGATCTGCTTTCTGGGATTGGCTGCTTCTGAGTCAGTCTGTCCAGGTGAATCTTGGTTTGCGGAGCCCAGGTCACATTCCCCCACTCTAACTGCAAGCGAGTCAGAGAACACCAGCAAGGTAGCAGCCACCCCAGAAACCCTTTTAGTTCACAGAGCCCAAACTCCCAGCAGCTGCTGTGCTCTGAGGGAGAAACCGTCCCAGGCCTCTCTCCCAGCCTCCAGTGGCTGCTGGCCATCTTTGGTGCTCCTTGGCTGGTGGGTGCACCACTCCAGTCTCTGCCTCCAACTTCACACGGTCATCTCTTGGGTCTAAGTCTCAAATCTCCCTCTGCTTTTCTCTTCTGACACCTGACACTGGATTTAGGACCCACTCTAATCCAGGATGATCTCATCTCAAGATCCTGAACTTGGTTGTATCTGCAAAGACTCTATTCTAAGTATGGTCACGTTCTGAGGTTCTAGGATTCCATCTTTGGGCCCCCAGCCATTCAACCACTCCAACAGGCATGAGAAATGGGCACTGAGAAGGCGGCAAGGGAGAAGAGGAAGAGGTGAGGTGGAGAGGGACGTTCGGGCAGGAGAAACCAGCTGCCCGAGCCCAGCATCCATGGGGCTGTCGAATCCCCTTTTGCTACTCAAACGCCAAGTCAGCTTGTGGCTGCCCAGACAGAGTTTCCCACCACCTCCCATATCCCCATCATTGTCTTTTCCCCAAGGCCAGGCATCATGAACACCCCATCTCCTTGAGGGCTCCCAGGCCCCCCTGCGCCTCAGACCCCCAAGAGGCAGGAGAAGCTGCCCTGCCCCTCCTACCCAAGGGGAAGGGTGGGTCCCACAATCCCTTCATCTTTTGACTTCCTACCTCCCAAAGCGCTTCCTTTCCTCTTCCCCAAATTCTCTGTTGGAGTTTGGGCCATTTCTTCTGATGGGGCTCATTCCCATCCTTGGCAGAAAATGCTCTCAGAGATGGAGAACCTTCAAGATGCAAGATGCATGGGTCAGAACCAGAATATAAAAACATCTGTGTGCACTCTGCAGTTTACACTGCCCTTTATCCTACACTGTCTCCTCGGATCCTCACTACTGCCTGTGAAGGAGATACTAATCCCATTTTCAGAAGAGGAGACTGAGGCTCTGAGAGGTTTAATGACTTGCCTGAGTTTACACAAACCTGAGACTCAAACCCGAAACGTCTAACTCCAGCTTTTAATGCTCTTCCCACCAACTCCACCACACTGGGCTCAACCCCATGAAGAATCCTGTCCATGTCACAGCTTCAGTCTTCCTAGGAACAGGGAATTCACCACCTAACAAAACAGCAAATTCCACTGACAGTCCCAAGTATCAGGGAGTCTTCCTTCATTGAGGGAAAGCCCTTCCTTCTTCCTGTAACTCACCCCCCAACCCCCCACCTTGGCAATGGGCAATGCCCCTGCCCCAGTCTTCTCCAGGACACATCTCTCCATTTCTTACCCCTTTCTTGAAAAGTGGGGCTCTGGCCATCCCCTCCGGGTCACCCTCCCTAGAAGGGTTTCTGGCCTCTTGATGCCCAGCCTACAACATCAAGGACACAGGTCCTTGAGGCAGCTGCAAAGGGTGACTTTGGACAGGTGTCTCCTGGCACTGTGCCCGAGTCAGGTGGAACTAAGGTGAGGACTTTGCCCGCTCTGGAGGTGACAGTCTCTCTGCCCATGACCAGAGTCTGGGGGTAAGGCCCGGCCATCTGGCCACCTTGGCCACCTCAAGCTGGGGCCACCACGGACAGTCCTGAGCAGAGGCAGTCACTGTGCCACAGCACAGTGGCAATGTCACATGTTGGAAAAGAAGAAAGGCAAGCACCAGCAAGCAGAGTGGCTGAGGAACAGCTGAGCTGAGTCACTGCAGCCAGGCGGGTGGAGGCGGCTGCAGGGCTGGGGTGGGGGCCTCCCAGGGACGGAGGAAGAAGGAGGGGACACCAGGCACCTGGCACCCTCCCCTGGGCTTCTGGAGCTACGGAGGGTCAAGGCACCTAGCAGCAGGGTGCCCAGGGGGTCGAGCTGACCATCAGGGCTGTGCAGCCAGCTGGCCTTGGGCTCCATTCACAGCTCAGCCACCAACTGGCCCACAGGCCTCTGCCAGCCACATAATCTTTCAAAGCCTCAGTCTCCACCTCTGTCTAGTGGGGTAATGGCTGCCTCCCCCACTACTGGGCAGATTACTGAAGGCCACGGTGCCAAGTGCTCAGGGTGGCATCTGGCACACGAGGGAGCGCTGAGCCAGGCCTCAGTGGCTCTGCTCACCACCATTATGAATGAGGAGCCCTTAGGTTTTCCCAGAGCAGGATTCTGGGGTTTGCCCAGTGGGCCTCCCCCACCCCTGCCCCAGGCCCTCCTGCTGCCCCAAGGGTGCGTTTCCGAGGCTGTCGGTGGTCTTGGGCTGTTTCCTTGTCGACTTTCCCACACTTCCCCCTTCATGGGCCCCAGGTCCAGGTCCAGCAGGCTGCCAGGTCTGTATCAGGGCAGGGCTCCCACCTCAGCCGGCTACCTGCCCCCATCACCTGCCGGGACCCACACCGTGTGGTTCCCGCTGTGGCCAGGCAGGGTTGCAGAAGCCGGCGCTGAGTCCCACTCTGCAGAGTGATCAGCAGAGTGACCTCACCTGACACACAGCGCTACCCTAACCTCTCTAGGAGCCACAGCAGACTATGCTGGTGTGTCGTCCCCCACTCCCCTGCCACACAGGAGGTCCCTCAGATGGCAGGATGCCCCCATCCTGCTGAAGCTCAGGGTTTAGGAACTGGAAGGCATCCTGAAGACAATCCAAACTCATTCACTCAGGCGCTGAGAGGAAAGGGACCTGCCCAAGGCCACCCAGCCAGTGGTGACAGGGGGATCCCTGTCTCGGCCAGTGCTTCCAGGCTTCCCTTCCCCTTGGCGGTCCTGCTGGGATTTCCTTGCCCAGGAACTAGCACCACAGGCCTCACCCTAAACACGGAGCCCATGCGATCCTAGCCCCTCCCTCCTGTGTGCTCCCCACTCTCCCTAGGCAGGCGACTGCCTCTCCCGCCCCCATGCTACTGCGGGAAGGGGTTCCTATGGCACCCCTTCCCCCGCACACACTTAGCTCACTGGCAGCCCATCTGCCCGGAGACAGTGAACAGCAGATGCCTCTATGTACAGCGGTGCCTGAAGCGCAGCGGCCCTGCGCCTGCCGGACGAGAACATGCCAGCCAGGCACAGGGCTCACATGACACTTGGCTGGGGCAGGGGCCCCTCATCCAAAGCTGGGCCAGGAGGGGGTCAGGCCACCCAGACAGCCTACCAGGACTGGGGACCAGGGTTTCCAAGGCCGGAATCAGAGTGTCCTGGGGGGGAGTTGCTGGATGGGCAGCTCTCTAGCAGGCTGCACCCTTGGGGGACAGGCTTCTACAGCTCCCTGACTCCCTGGGGAAGGTCTAAAGTGAGGGGGTTGGTGGACTCCATGGACAGACCCCACAGGGTCAGCCACTGCACAAAGCACGTATGAAGGCTTGTGGAAGAGGGTTCAGAGCATCCAGCTCCTGTACAAGTGTGGGACCCTTGGTTGGGCCTCATGGGGCTTCTCACTCTGTCTTGGCCCCAGCCTCATCCCAGGCTCCCTCAGCAAGCTTCTCTCTCTCTCCTGAGTTCTTACAACCAATGGGGATAGATGGCAGAGCAGGGTCAAGGGACCCTAGGGCTGGGCCTCCTGGGAGGTGGTCACAGTTCCTGGACCCACTGGCTCCTGGACTCACCTACTTTTTCCAGGATGCACGTGGCCAGTTGGCAAAGAGCCTCGTTTCCATGGCAGCAGCCTCCAGCCCTGGGTCCAGGAGGAGGGGCTGGCTGAGGACCCCAAGAGCTCAGGCCTTTGTCTCTGCTCTGCCCTCCCCAGCCAAGGAACAGAGCTTTGTAGCCCTGTGGGTGGCCAGCAGAGCACTGGAGGGCCAGCCCAGCCTGGGGGAGGGGAACTGCTGGGGGGCAGTGCACATACTTTTCCATCCTCAATAAAAACAGGAAAATAAATTGGCTAAGTCTGGAGCCCTATGGACTCTGGCTTGACATTAGCTAAATTTGTCTGATTCTGGAAAGAATTAGAACATTTCAATGATCTGCAAATGGGGCTGCTCACTGCTGAGCCCTTATCTTGTTCATGGCCTCTAGCCCAGCGTCCCATGTGAGAGGTGAGGGGGAGAGAGGTGAAAGGGGTCTTAGGCTGGTGTGAGCCAGCCTGCCTGGGGCAGAGGGATGGATAGCTTGGCCTCTGAGGACCCCGTTAACTGAGACGGCAGAAGCCATGACAACCAAAGCTCACCTCCAAGCCCTGCAGCCTCCCTTTCTCCCCCACCTTCACCCTTTGTTTTCCTCCCCTCCTCCCAGCGCCTCCGCGGTGCAGGCAAGCGCATGCACGCACACGCACGCCCCCAGGCCGCCTCTGCTCCCCTCACGTCTTGCGTTTGTTTTCCTTCAGCAGGGCTCGAATGGGGACACGCTGCACTCTCACAATTGGCAGCTCCCTCCGATCCACCCCCCCCCCCCCACGGAGGTGCCATATGTCAGTGTCATGAATAAGCATCAGGCGCTGTAGCTGGGGGGCTGGGAAGTGGCAGCTGCCAATCACCTGCCAAGCAGACATGGGGTGGGGGCTACCACAGGGTGGGGTGGGGGGGTCACCACTACCAGAGGGGCGGGCCAGGTGGGGGGATGGTGTGGGCAGAGGCATGGGAAGAGGGTAGGATCAAAGCATGGTCACTGGTCCTCACCAGAGGGACCCACCTCCAGGTGACCAGTGTGCTTTCCTGAAAACAAGCAAAACCCAAATGGCATGGTGTGACCGTGTGGGGTAGCCAGAGTCCCTGAACCCTGCCCCTCAGCTTTGTGTCTGCCTGTGGGCCCACTGGCCAGCCCACACCACCCCCTCCAGGATGCCCTTCTCCTCCCAGGCTGCATGCCTCATCCTGTGCCTCTCCCCAGCACATGCTCCATCTGAGCCTCCCACTAGTGAGCTGGGGACCAAGGCTTCACCTGCAGGGAGGAGGAGGGGGATCCAAATTCAGCCAGCACCTGCTGGGCCAGGTATGTCTACACAGGGCCCCATTCACTCTCACAACACTCCTGGGAACTGGGGGTTTTTAGCCCCATTTGACAGGTGAGAAAACAGGCTTAGAAAAGTTTGAAGAAACTGTCTCCAAGTCTTATGGCTCAGAGTCGGGTAGCTGGATTGTGCTCAGGTCTGCCAGTTGATGTGCCAAAGGCTCCGAGCACTGGGACCGGGGTACTGTTCTGTGTCTGCGCTGTCCTGGGTGCCCTCCACCTGACTGCCACCTGGGACCTGGCCACTCCTCCTTCACCTCCCTGCCCTGTTCTCACCCCTTTAGAGTTTACCCTACCCTGAGGATACTCTTATCCATGTTGGATCCTGTGGAGACCACGCAAGTCATGGACGCCTGTCTGCACATCTGTCCTTCCCCAGCACTGTCCCACCCCCTGACCAGCAGTGACCAGTTCAGACCTGACCCAGCAGGTGGCTGTGGAATGAATGAAAGAATGGACAGAGTCAGGCTGCAAGGCAAGAACCATGTGCTGAGCACACCAGTGTGACTGCAGAAGTGTGTCCCAGGGAGACGGAGGCCAGGCCCCACCTACCCCACACCCTAGGCCTTTTTCCTCATTCCCAGCCCTGCCAGAGGCTGAGGCAGGCGATTGCACGGATTGGATTAACCACTCCGGGTTAATTGGCTGTCCCTCACCACCAGCATGACAGATCCCACTTGACATTTCTCTAGATAGTTAATTGCCACCCAAGTAATTTGTCACAGAGACCTCGTTATATGCCAACTGGGTCCCCTAAGCCATCAGCATCTGTGCCCCAGAAACAAGATTGGCAAGTCAATAACGGAGGCTTAATCATGCCATTCCCTGCTGGTATGGGAAGAGAACTGCCCGGAGACAAGATGGGACGCTGCTGGGAAGAGACGGTGCTTTCTTAGGGCCTTGGGAACAGAGCATCCTCAGAGAGCCTGGAGTCCCCTCCCCTCAGTTTCCCCAACCAGGTGTGCCTTCTTCTGGTGACAGTGGTCTGTCCACTGAGGAACGCCCCACCATGAGATGGGCTGTGGCTGACTCCACTCCCTGGATCCAGGCTGGACACATGGTCCCCCCTCCCCTCCAGCCACAGTGATAAAATTAAGCAGTGATCACAGTCCATCCAGAACCCAGGGCCTGGGGCTTTCGATGGAGCCTTTAGGATAGAAGCTGCACTTTGCCTGGGAACACCACAGGGGAGAAAGTAAGCCTGGGGCTGCTGCCAGCCATCCAGCACCCAGAGGGGAGGCCCCCTGGGAACGGCACAGAGGGAGAGGGTAGATGTGTGCTGCAGCCAGGCCGCTCACAGCCAGCTCTGCCCTGGAGTGAACGAACAAGCCCCTATTATTTGCTTAAGGTGGTTTAAGTTTGCTTCTGTCACGTGTAATCTGGAGAGTTCTCAGCTCAAACACCTACAGGCTCTTACTTCAGGATTCAAGCCTGTCTGCAGAGCCCATGTGGGGTCTGCTTACAAGAGCGAGAAGGAGCCCTGAGCCCGAAGACAGCCTAGTGCAGAAAGGCGAGGCCTGGACAGAGGGGATCTGGGTGGAAGAGGAGGAAAGCTAGAGCCGAGGCCACCCAGCATCTGGGGCTGGCACCCGAGGCCAACATGACGGCATTGAGTTTAGCACCGTGGACAGCGGTGGCCTTGCCCCACACAGCGCTGCAGGCCCAGACCAGAGGAGGGAACAGATTTCCCACCCACCTGGGAGACACAGGACAATGTGGCTCATCTTGAGGCTACTGACAGACTCCTGAAAGATGTCGTGGTGTCCTTGTGCCTTAGAAACAAGGACTCTTCTGGGTACTTAAAAGAGCCCCTTTCCAAGGTCTCCCCAGTT
>RJWK010036314.1:0-21783 GCA_004363435.1 Platanista minor | reverse complement strand
TATATATATTCACTCAGAAGCCTGAAAATTTTAGGGAATAGAACTGAAACAGCTGGATCCATGGGCTCAGCCAGGCAGGGAGGATTTGCCTGCCCGTCTGTCATCTCTCAGCTCTGTTTCTTCACTGCTTCACTACTGCCAACTCTAAGCTGACATTCCTATAGCTTGGCAATAAACTATGTGAGAGATTCTACTTCCCAAGGGTTCCAGCCACAGACCAATGAGTTAGACTGACTCTGATTTGCCCAGCTAATCCAGTCACTGATGAGGGGCAATGGCCAGGCCTGGGTGATATACGCACCCTTGCTGCTGGCTGTAGAGTCAGTCCTATTTGAACCACACAGATTGAAAATGAATGAGAACATTTTCCTAAAGGAAAATGGGGCTGTTGCCAAGAGAAAAGGGAACATCTCTGGGCAGGCAAAAATAATATTTTCATGAGTTCGGTAAAGGCATGAATATTGGATAGATGGATGGATGGATGGATGGATGGGTGGGTGGATGGATGAATGTGTGAATGAATGCAAAAAGGCAATGCCCAGGGCAAGGGTCTGTATGATGTGAAACTTACAAGAAAAATACTTTCTTACATATCTGAACTGTGAGAGCGCTCAAGATTAGCAATTCCTTTGGTTCTCTTCCACAAAAAATGTGACCAGGAGATTTGAGGGAAGTGGTTGGGGGAAGACTACTGAAAAATAGGTACTTGAAACAAAGAATGAGAACATGGGGAGGAATTTCTCTAATGGAGAACATTACAGTTTTAATACGAAATCTGCCTCAAACAGTGTGGGTTTCTGGTTGCTGCTTTTGTTGGCATATCTCTTCTTCTTGGTGTAGTAGTAAGAAGACTGCAATTGTCATGGGCAATTACAGCCCAGTGCACAAAGTGGTATGTCCCATCTGGAGAGACCGGTCACCTCAACTGGCACAAGCCATCAGAGTCCTCAAGAAATATGAGCTTACTCCACAGGGATGCTTAGAGTCTCTTTAACTTCCAAACTCAGGCCGTCCCTGTAGGTTGATCCCTAGTTTTCAGCCACATTTGTGTCGCTGTGAAGCTGCCATTTGGAAAGGTGATTCTCAGAATGGGATTTGGCTGAGCAAACAGAGCCCCATTTGGGAGAGTACATCCACCCTGCAGAGAAGGCTATGAAAAAGGACAGGACGATAGATTCCAGCAGCCGTTCAGGAAGAGGAAAAGAGCCACGCATGCCCTCGCATACATAAGCATCAGGACTGCTTTTGTGCACAGCATGAGATCAGGGAGACCTCAGCATATTTCAGTCCCAAATCCTTGTGTTATTTTATTTTTCACTTTGTGCTCCATTTCAGGGAAAATGTAATGTGCATCTTTCTAATTTGCCTGCACTTCAATTTTGCCCTTAAGGTTTATTAACCCATTTTTTTAATGTATTAACTCATATAGCTACTCTTGTGTGACATCCTGTCTTCTAGGGCTACGTAGACATTCATATCTTTTGTGTTTAAATCAGGGATTTGGGGGGAGTTTTATGCCTCCAAGAAATTGAAGTTTCTTTTTCAATCTAGAAGTTTCTAAGTGTCATGGGCATCTGGGCTGCCAGGCTAGAGAGATTAAGTCCAAGGTGCCTTTTGAGGTGTGATGCTGCGTGCTTTTAGCTCTGATAGGGGACTGAGCTTGCCTGCCATCTGGAACCTAACATCCTGACCTTTTTCCTCCAGTGTCAGGCCTTGGATGCCAATCTCAAGTGGATTAGAGTTGAATGTGAGAAGATGTTTTGGTTAGAGAATGTAATCACCAGCCTAGAGTTATACCAAAACTGAAATCTGAGGGAAGTGAGAGCAAAGTGGGGTCCCTTTTACAAACTGGGCTAAATGAGGCACGAAGCTGGTTTTACTCACTGCACCTCGGTCAGGCAGAGGAACAGAAGTCCTGCAGGAGTCCTAGAGTCACTGTCACAGAATTAAGCCCTATAGACCCTGCTCGGGCCCTAGCCTGGCCAGGCTCTCTGCCTCCGCTGGGGAGGGTTCTTTTTCAAGCTGTCAGATAAGAAAACCTAAGCTGAGATGGACACAGCATAAACTGTATTCAGTGGCCAAAGAATGGAGAAGCAGGAACTAAGTTCACAGATCAATTAAATCTCACCTGGCCAGAGGGAGTTAATTTTAAAGAGTAAAGGCAAAGGGAGGAGGAGTGAGGCTAGTGATGGGGAGGCATATGCATTCGTCTACTGGGGAAGGGGCAGGGCTTTTTCCAGGGTGTGAGATGCCACCCCCTTTCTATTCTTTTTTGGTCCTTAATGTCCTGTCATGGTCACCGATAGGTGTGCCATTTAATATGCTCCCACAGTAAAATCAGCTTATAATGAGACTCAGGCCCTGTTGGAGGGCGGATTCATCACCACCTTGGTCCCAGCTGGTTTCATCTGGGTGTTTGTTTGTAGCTTCGTTTCTTATCTCTGGACGCTCTAACTTAAAGATTTATGTTAACTCTGCTACAGATGGGGGTTGACGGGTTTTGAGCAAAGACCTGGAGCAGCTCTGGCAACATCACCTCCTTAAGAACCAGAGGAAATGAAGACTCTTCATTTCATCTGAGAGGAACCTGAGCCCAGCGAGGCTGAGGCATTTGGCCGGTGGGGGTGAGAAGCCCAGAAGTCAGGCCTCCCCATACAGCACGCTCCCCTGCCTGAACCAAACACAATTATGGAAAAGCAACAGCTTCCCTGAAGTATTCATGCTTTTCATACTTGCATGAAGTTTCCACCCTGGCCATCCATTAGAATCAATGGGAAAAGCTAAAAAAAACAGAACAGAAAACTGAACATCTGGGCCCACCCAGACCAATTAAATCAGGCTCTCAGGGGGTGACAGGGCCCTGGACATCAGAGTTTTGTTTTATTTAAGGGTGATTTATTTTACTTAAGTGTGGCAGTGGGACCAGTCATAGATTTCTAATACAAACCAAATACAAAAATCAAACAACCATAAGAATAATGAAAATCTACAGTGTTCTTTTTTTTTTTTTTTAATTTCCCTGGGCGAATTTAATGCGTGGACAACTTGAGAACCAAAATACTTATCTGGGCTGGGATGGACCTACCTGAGTGTTGTCAGCCAAACTGAGCCAAGAGAACATGCTGCTGATGGGGCGGGGAGGGTGTCTAGTGATGTATCTATCACACAGGTGGAGAGAAAGGTTGCTGCCCGATGCTGATGAATGACTCCGACAAGCTTGCCCCTGGGGGAATGAGAGGAGAGGGCACAGGGACAAGTTATCTGAAAAGTGTCCTCTGCCCTGAGAGACAGTTTTGTCCTCCTGACCTCTGGCAGCCTGGATTCCTTGCACAGATGATTCCAAGCCTGCCCTTTCCCAGCACTGGTGGAGGTCTTCTGCAAGATTTTCTGCCTTGTCTTATTTTATTACCAATCTATCGCCACTCGTTCCAGTTTTGAACAGATGTAATTAACGGCAACAAGGGCTTTCCAGTCTACAAAATCAATACGGAAATGGCTGAAATAGTGTCTTGATGACAGAAGGAAGGAACAGCTCCTTATACATAATTCACCATGCAAACAGGCTGCTACAACCATAATTTCTCCTTTACACATGCAAATCTGGGAGGTGATTTGATTTATGATCTTAATTGGGCCTCTTTAGGAAAGGTCACATCTGAACTTGGCTTCGGGAAAGTTTACCCCCATTCACCTTAATACCTAAGGTCGAACTAATATTTTTAAGTGAATGCTGGACTGTATTTCTGTTCTCCTCCCCAACCGCACGCCCCCCACTACAATTTCGTTTGAATTCTAATAGTCCAGGCATTAATACTGACAACTCACCTGACTGTTTAAAATAAATTTTTAAAAAGGAGACAATTTCTCACACACTGCAACAGATAACCCACTTTCCCAGACTTGGTGATTTCAATGCATAACTTAGTCTTAGACAGGATGGAGCCGGTAGCTCTGAGAGGTGAGAAGTCAGGTGGCACAGCAGACTGATTAGGGACTAAGGCCTTGCTAAGAGCTTTGGATTGGAGGGTTGGAGGCGGGAATTTGAATTAATTCAAATTAATTGATTTGAATTAATTGACGTGTGATTTGAATTAATTCTTCACCTTTTTGTTTTATCATTGCTATTTAAAATTAGGATTCAAATTCTACTGAAGAAGCTCTTTAAAAAGGGAGGAAATTGCCAGGTGTCCAAAAGAACCAGGTGTCACCATCCAGGAGGCTGGTCAAGTTACAGAGGGCAGACAGGAGCTGCCATCTCACTGACCACTATTCTCCTCTACAGATGGAGCCGTCCACCTTCCACCAAGCATCTTGCCACAGAGGGAGAAGTTCTGAGTAAAGTCAACATTTGACTCATATCATTCTTTTATCCATAAATGACTAAATAGTATCATTTTTTTTCTTTATTATGTAACTTGATAGACTTTAGGAACTGTGCACCCAGGTAAAGCTAAGCTGCCCTTGGCCGCCCTGGCTTCAGCCTATGCCTTGCAATGCTTTGTCATTGAAAGGTCCTGGCTGACCTTGGTCAAGTCATCCCCTTTGTTGGACTCACTTCCCTCTCTGGTACATGAGCCCCACAGGATGAGCGCTGGGACATTTCCACTTTGTCCTCTTCTAATTCTGGGTCTCCACCTTTAATCTACATTTCCTTTTAAGTGACTGACCTGTGAATGATCCAGAAGGAGGTTCTAAAGAGTGGTTCTAACCATCTCCTGCCCTATTATCCAGAAGTGGCATCACATCAGTTTGCTTCCTGAGGTAGAATATTTAATGCAACCACTAAGGGTTTGCCTTCCTGCCTACTTCCTCAGCTGAGGTCTGCACCCTGCCTTCCTTGTGTGCCTTCCATCATAATTATCTTCCACTCCCCACACTCAACTGCAGCAGTAGTTCATTCGCTTGACAAACATCCATGGACATGTCTACATACCTGGCATGGCAAGGCCCCTATTTCTGACCTTCAGAGAAGGAAAGATAGTGACCAAAGGCTAGATATCAAGACAGAAAATTCAGAAGAATAGGAGGTCACACTGTATAAAGATTTTTTTTCCCCAGGGAAGCAAACAGGAGAAGCTGGGAAAGGAGAAGAAGAAACTCACAGAAATAGCCTCAGGACAGCTTTACCTGAGAAGCTTCCAGAAGCGATATCTGGCTTTGCTCTGACTCAGCTTTGGTTTCTTACCTCTGGTAAAACTGGGAGGCTTGTGAAACCAGATTTCAAAGCATCACTCACTCTTCACTTCCAGAAACCAGCCCCTGGTCTCCACATATAGACACATCTTTGGCAAGGATCTGCCTTTCAGGGGATGGGAAAGAAATGAGATATTAGAGTAAGCCTGTTCTGAGGGAAGAAGGAGTGACAGCTAGTGAAATAATGATCGACCATAATACATAATATTGGGCCCTAAACATGTAACCCCGCATCGGGAGCACAAAATGATGCATTCCCACACAGACTGAATCTTTACAAATATTTCAGCTGGAAAGGGAGGAAGCAAAAAATATACTCATTTTTATATCTGCAGGAAATATCTGAGTTTTGGCCTGGGTGATGCTGGGGCCTTCTAGGGTGAGAAATGATGCCTTGAACAATTATAGTTCCAGCTGCTGCCCTTTGAGCAAGCGGACTGTTCCCTGTCCATCCTGAAGTTATGGTCACTGATGTGTTGCTGTCTCCTCTGTTCATGTCCACACGAACTTCCCCAGCCTAAGCAAAGGGGGCTTGCAGCTGGACACTGCTCACTGGTTCTTTGGAGCACTTTCTTTATACAGTGTTCATACCATCTAATAAAGTGGGGACCACGCCATTGGCATTGACTCACTGGGGAGCTTGTTAAAATGCGGCTTTAGCCCTCACCCAGAACCTCTAAATTTGAGTCTGTGTCTGAAGTTATCTGTTTATTTGTACACTTATTTGTTTCTCTGTTTTGTTCACCGCTCTATCTTCAGCTCCCAGAAAAGTTTTAGGAACAAAGTAGATGCTTAATAAGTATGCGTTGAATAAATGAATGAAAGAGCTTATTGCAGGCCCTTGGCAATGGTGGTTGGTTTAGGAAACATGACCAACGTGACCCAAGCCATTCCGTTCAAGACAGGATTCAAGTTGTAGGACTTGGGAATGAGAAGTTCTTTTACTGCTGGGATCAACACAAGAACTGTGGTTTCGCCCAAGACTAAAGCTAACGAAGAGGAAAGTGGAGTCAAGAGATTGAGTGAGGGAGACCAGGGCCTCTAGATCCAGCTGTCATCTTGTCCGCGATGAGAGACAATAAGTTGCTCTCTGCTGAGGCCATGCTGGCATGGGCTCTATCACTCATGGCTGAAAGAGACCTGCCTGACAAGCCCTGAGGTCCAGGCTTCATTGGTGTTTCACCAGCAGGATCACATGCTCAGTCTAGACTGCAGCTTTTAAGAGCAGAGATTGTGTCTTTTACTCTTTCTATATCCCTCCTGCTCCTCCTCTCTGCTCTTGGGACTTGAGCGCAGGGTGGGACTATCTTTGCATCACTAAAATTATGATTATCGTGAGATATTTTTGAAAATGACTTAAGAACTTACAAATCCTTCTGTGTCTGTTATCTCAACAACCCATAAGTCTGGAAGATTGTGGAAGTACAATCCTCCTCCTGTTCATAGATGGGGAAACTGACCCTGGGGGAGACGGAGGCACGAGCCTTGGCATCAGATGGCTAATAACATGGCAGGGGCCTACCAGGACTCTAACCCAGGGGCTCCGATCACAAAGCCTTCTTTTTCTTCATCGTCTTTATGCTTCCTTTTCATGAAAAAATAATAGACCTAAAGTTCAGTGAGTTTCCCCTAGTGGATCCAAGAACCCCAGCCATAAAGGACACCTCAGATTCCCTGGTCTGTCAGAATGTTGCCAAGCCCCACTCCTGGACTTTGTCCACTGAGCACATCTTCAGCAGGATGAAGTGCAGATGCGGGGTACTCGCTGGGCCTTCAAGATACCTTATGATGGGACATCAGTTGAGTTCATGTCTACAGCATCTTCCCAGTCGATTTCCTGGTACACGCCATGTGGATCAAGACTACAAGATCACAATGATTGTGTTACTGACCAGGGCTCTTGGCATCCTTAATCAATAGAAATTGATCAGAGGCCAGACAAGAAATTTAGGCAAGGCTTTATTGGGGCCCCTGCTGCCGCAGTGGGGGACAAGAACAAACAACATGTTCCCTTGCTTGCTTGTTCCCCGAATGGGGGCAAGCTGGCTCCTTATGTGGGGTGAGGGTCGGGGTGTGTCCAGGGCTCAGGCTGGAGGGGTGGCTTAGGTAGTTTGCTCACCCCTTTGGTGGTGATGTGTGCAGGGGACATGTGCAGCATCCTTCTTTTGCTCCCGACACCCTGATTTTGCTCCTGGCTCTTCAGAAGTGGCAGTTGGGCTTTTTGGTCTTTTTGTATCTGTTTGTCCATAATTTGCCCCAACTGCACAGACCCGAAGTTATTTTTAATCCCTTATATACTTTCTTCATATTTTGTTACTCGAGGAGACATTTGGGCAGGTGCAAGCATTGCAGCAAAGGGTCCCAGGTCCCAGGTCCCAGCCTGTCCCAATTGCGCTCTCAGTGTGTTTTCACTGAGAATGGCATATTTGGGGACTTGTGCCCAGACAACATCCCAAGGCACAAGAGATGATTCTGCCTCAAGACACCACTCCCCTTCACAAATACCTATGCTCACTGTTCAGAAGCTGTGCCGACTTAAGCCTAGACACACACACACTTATCATTTATTTGTTAGGCTTTTAAAAACTGTGTCCTTTAGGAAATGCCTGTGGATACAAACCAGGAATAAGCTATCGATAAAAAAGCAAATATAACTGTGATACTAATGAAAACTGTAGCAGGATATAAAGATCTGCCTAAAACACCACCTTGTTGAGAAGAATCAGTTTAAGGACACAAGTCAGAATATAAATGTTGGCAAAAAGAGGTGGTCCTTAAGGAAGTTAAGAATTCCAGAGAGTCCTTCATGGGTTTGAAACGTGCCATGGAATCAGGGCAATACTCACAGAATATACTTTGAAATGATTAGTAGTAGTTGGAAAAATGATGATGATAAATATGTTATCCGAAATAAACAATGAAAAATACTTTTTAATTAGCAAAGAACTCACTCTCTGCGTATCATCTCATTTGATGGAAACCTGGAACTCCTCACAGGCATTTCAGAGGCAGCCCTGTGTATTATCAGCTGATGTTCCAAATTGTAGGCTCTCAAGATAAGGAATCATTGAGCCCAGCTAGACTGTCCTACAGATATTAACAGTAGCCTGTGTTTGTGGAGCCAGGTCCAGCGCTACACACTTTATGTTAGTTATCTCATTAAAACCTCACAATCTTCATGCTCAGTTAACTTGTGAGGAAACTGAAGCTTAGCAAGATTAAGCCACTTACTCGTGGTTACTCAACTATCAAGTGAGAGAGCCAGGCTCTGTGGCTGAAAGGTGCTGCTGTGACATCCCAAGGTCCCCGTGCTGCACAAGCCCACATATTTTCGAGCAGAGAGCCAAGGTAAAGACAGATTTCCTGCCTTGGAAGCAGAGGGTCCAGAAGAAGACAAGGGGAGACAGAGGACCTGTATTAACCAGCTGTTGGATCTTTTGAAAATCAGACTCCTACTGCTTCATTTTCACCTTCTGTAAAACAAGTTGCTTAGACTAAATGCTCTCTGAAGAATCACCCAGCATTAACATTCAATGATACCATGAAATATGTCACGGCTGCTGACAGGCAAGTGTGACAGGAAGGGAAATTTTGCTATTAACCAAAAGATAGGAGAGCAACAACCAGAGCCCCTTCCGCATTCTAGAGAAGCAGCAGAATTCCTCCCAGGGAAGGTTAGAAATGCACCTTACTGAGTCTTTGGTTTTTAGCATATTTCTTATAAAAGAGTCTTATAAGTCCTCTGGTGCCCATAATTTACTGATCACAGGGCTTCAGAATCCTTCTCAGCACAGTGCCCCCAGGTAACCCACAAATGATCAAAGTGGACATGCAAGATAAAATGCATTTTATATTCCTCCCGTACAGGAGTTATCTGGGTTAAAAAAAAAAAAAAAAAAGTAGGTATCTTATAGACGTGTCAAGGTTACATTGTGGTCAAATGGTGGATACGCGGCAGCCTCTTGAACGAGTGCAAGTCTGCTCAACACATTTTCAGGGACAACATTAAAATGCATCCGGGAGAGCCCAAGCTGTGATCATCCAGCAGACCTGACAGCCACATTCATAAACTCTCAGTATTAGAGCTTAATTAACACCACCGAACATAGGAATCAGTCCATTCACTTTCAGCCACGAGAGAGAAGGAGCAGCCTCTCAGGGAGAGTCCACAGCCAGACCGTCAGATTCTCTCTGGGCGAATGAGAACTGCTCTCAGAATGCCAGCTCCCGCTGGGCTCAGGGACAAAACACACAGATTCTCATATCAATCTATTTCACGTCTTTTTCCTTTGGGAGTGAAGACGAGCCTGTGGGATCAGGGCAGCAGGCTGTAAATAATGGTCGGAGGGAGAGATGGATGATGAGAGAGTACAGGCTGGCGCCTTGCTGCTATTGCAACCCAGCTCTGCCTGCTTCGGTGACCACCCAATCTCTGCTCAGAGATGCCCCCAGGAAGGAGTGTGTGTCCCCCTCCCAGCTTCTATTTCTGACTGCCCTTTGCCTACCCGTTCTTGCTGCCTTTTCTCTGTGAAAAGTTGAATGATACAGCCATAGCCGAGGAAAAACACAGCCTGCAAATCCAGCTTTCTTCTCAAAGACCAGGCAGTCCCATGAGACCCTTTGATGTGCTGTGTGTGTTTTTGATGAGAAAAGAAAAGGTATCTCTAGAGATCCTGGTTGGTGGTCAGTCAACACCCGTGCACTGAGTAGCCACTGAGTGCTGGGCACAAGGGGACATGAGAGAAAGCAAGAGGGTGAGGTCTTACTACATGGAGCCAACAGTCTAGATGGGAAGCTGGTAAACTGCATAATTAAACTCATAGCTGGAGTAACTGTCATGGATCAAGTGCTATGAAGATGAGAGTGGGCTACGGGAGCCTGGTTAATTACCTAATCTGGGCACTAAGCAGTGAAGAGCACCTGCTCCCACTAACATACACGTATGCACAGAGCCTTGTCACCATAGCTACACCCTCAGCTATGCTCCTCCTCTGCGTCATTCTCAGGCATCTCCCTGAGAAAGCACCCCAATCCAGGATAAGTCATGCTTTCTAACTTCCTGAAGCAGCAGCAGCAGCAGCAGTGGCTGTGGTCATACTGGGGGTCAAGGCCGTGAAGACTACAGCCGCCTCTCTGGCCACTCAACTCTCTGCCCTTTGCTCCCTAGCAGCTTCCTGCAGCTACTAATCTTTGGTGTCCCTTACCCTTTCCTTGTGCTATTCAGGATTTTTTCAATAAATTCCCTGATTGATTTCAGATTCTGTTTCAAATCTCTGGTAGGTTTCAGGATTTTTTCAATAAATTCCCTGATTGATTTCAGATTCTGTTTCAAATCTCTGGTAGGTTTCAGCTTTGCCGATTGGACACTGACTGACTCGGGGCACAAAGATGTCCAAGAGACGGCCCTGCCTTCAGGGTCATCTGGGGTCAAACTCTTGTCCTTCAAGGGCAAGAACACTCAATCCCACTACTGGGCATAGATCCAGAGAAAACCATGATTCAAAAAGACACATGCGGGCTTCCCTGGTGGCGCAGTGGTTGAGAGTACGCCTGCCGATGCAGGGGACGCGGGTTCGTGCCCCGGTCTGGGAAGATCCCACGTGCCGCGGAGCGGCTGGGCCCGTGGCCCATGGCCGCTGGGCCTGCGCGTCCGGAGCCTGGGCTCCGCAACGGGAGAGGCCACAACAGTGAGAGGCCCGCATACTGCAAAAAAAAAAAAAAAAGACACATGCACCCCAGTGTTCATTGCGGCACTAGTTACAATAGCCAGGACACGGAAGCAACCTAAATGTCCACCAACAGATGAATGGATAAAGAAGATGTGGTACAACCTCCTAGAGAAATGGAAATAAAAACAAAAATAAACAAATGGGACCTAATGAAACTTAAAAGCTTTTGCACAGCAAAGGAAACCATAAACAAGATGAAAAGACAGCCCTCAGAACGGGAGACAATATTTGCAAACGAAACAACAAAGGATTAATCTCCAAAGTATACAAGCAGCTCATGCAGCTCAATATCAAAAAAACAAATAACCCAATCCAAAAATGGGCAGAAGACCTAAATAGACATTTCTCCAAAGAAGATATACAGGTGGCCAACAAACACATGAAAGGATGCTCAGCATCACTAATCATTAGAGAAATGCAGATCAAAACCACAATGACGTATCACCTCACAGCAGTCAGAATAGCCATCATCAAAAAATCTACAAACAGTTAAGGCTGGAGAGGGTGTGGAGAGAAGGGAACCCTCTTGCACTGTTGGTGGGAATGTAAATTGATACAGTCACTATGGAGAACAGTATGGAGGTTCCTTAAAAAGCTAAAAATGGAACTACCATATGACCCAGCAATCCCACTACTGGGCATATACCCTGAGAAAACCATAATTCAAAAAGAGTCATGTACCACAGTGTCCATTGCAGCTCTATTTACAATAGCCAGGACATGGAAGCAACCTAAGTGTCCATCGACAGATGGATGGATAAAGAAGATGTGTCCATATAGACAATGGAATATCACTCAGCCATAAAAAGAAACAAAATTGAGTTATTTGTAGTGAGGAGGATGGACCTAGAGTCTGTCATACAGAGTGAAGTAAGTCAGAAAGAGAAAAACAAATATCGTCTATTAATGCATATAGGTGCCACCAGTGGGAAGCAAGTTTATACTTTCATGTATTACTTTCCTGTGGCAGCTGTAACAAATAAACACAGCTTGGTTTAAAACACATAAATTTATTCTCACAGCTCTGGAGGCCAGAAGTCCTGAATCAAGCTGTCATCAGGACCACCCTCTCTCCAGAGGTCTAGGGGAGAATCCATTCTGTGCCTCTTCCAGCTTCTGGTGGTTGTCAGCATTCCTTGGCCAGTGGTTGCATCACTCCTGTCTCTGCCACCGTCGGCACATGGCCCTTCTTCTCCATGAGTGTGAAACCTCCCTCTGCCTTTCTCTTGCAAGGACACTTGTGATGGCGTTTAGGGCCTGGCTAATCCAGGATCATCTCCTCATCTCCAGATCCTTAACTTACATCTGCATACACACTTTTTCCAAATAGAGTAATATTTACAGTTTCCAGGAATCAGGACCTGATACCTCTGGCTTCCCGGGGGAGGCCGATGCCCTGAGCTCAGAGGAGTTCATGACATCCCCCGGGTAAGAGCAAAAGTCAGCAAAAGCCACAGCCCCACTGATAGAAAGAGATGTTATCCCCTGGGCACCTGAGAGAGCCAATCCCAGACCCGAAGGATGAATGGGGCATGTTTGTTGAGTGCAGTCACCCTGTCACTACACAAGACTGACTCTCGGATGCCTTCCAAGAGCTTAGCTGGTATTGAAAGAGGACTTGGCTGGGCTCATGCTTCTGGGGAAACGGGTGGAGAGAGGAACGGCAGCGTTGGCCGCAGCAGAGGTTTATACTGGCCCAGGAATTCATTTGGGGAAAACGGTCTCACTACTAGACCACTTAAAAGAAGGACTCAGAGGTTCTGCTTTCCCTAATCTGTGGAGTTTTTCATGCCAACAAAAGCAGCTTAATTTTTTTGACATGGCAAACTTTTTCTCCCATGTCCAGCTTCACTCTCGAGAAGAGAAACATCTCTCTTCGTATCCAGCACAATATTCAGCATGAGAACAGGGAAGATGAATTATCAGGCTCAATGGACAATATCCAGTTTTCCTTTGTCACAGGAATGGGCAACTGGCAAGAAAATTCTAGAACTCAGTTTATCAGCTCTGGTCCTCAGCCTGACACCTCTGGTCTTGCCTGAATTTGCTTTTCTCTCTGTAGTCATCCTCTCGCTGTACAGCATTCGTCTCTCTTTCTCCTCGCTCCCACCCACCCACTACTTGTTTAGCCAGGGACATATGGAGGGTGCCCAGCTGAGATGCTGTCAGTGCCCTGGGCATATCCCCTCAGCATTCACACCTGCCATACACGCCAGCCCAACTCCTGCCACCAGCGAGCACCTGTGATTCTCACCCAAGGGCCCCCTCTGGCTGCAAAAGCCCCCTGTGCCTGCTGTGTTCACTGCAGCCCGCTAGGGGTCAAGGGTCACACACCATGTGGGAAAAGGCCCTTGACCAGCCGCTGACCTGCGATGGACAAACGCCCGGCTCCCTCTCTCCTCGGGTGGGATAATTCCAAAGCCCACGTTCCACACTGGCTCCCAGCGTTTCTGGTGGGATTAAGCTCTGTTTGTCCACGGTGGAGGATGGACCACCGTGGTGGACTTGCTAGAGGATGTACATTTATTTGGCTGCCTTCCCGTCTGTCTCTCTTCCCCAACCCCTCACTGCTTCCCACAGTCACCTCCGCCAAAGCTATTTGCACTCAAATACTTGTCTCAGAGTCTGCCTTGGGGAGCAGCCCAAGCTAGGACATCCTCTTGTCATCACTTTGGGTCCGCCTGTGTTTCCCACGCACCCTTGGGCAGGATGCCCCAGAGGAGCAAACTTTCTACTCTGCTGTGGCAGGTTCATACCCTGAAATCTGGTCCCTTTGGTCATAGTGTGAGAAAACGGATGTGGCATCTCCACACTTCCAGTTTACTGTTCTTGGTCAGACAAAACTGTCCCCTCCTGCTTGCTTATTATCTCGTGTTACACCCTAGTTTAGCTTCTCCCACAACAAACACACGTTCTTCCTTTCAGAAGCGATTCCAAGGCCAGTTAATGGTAAACCTCAAGCTTTTCTTGCTATTTTCCTTGTTTCTCAGTTTTTACCCATTTTTTCCTGTGTGTGTGTGTGTGTGTGTGTGTGTGTGTGTGTGTGTGTTTCCTCAGAAGAGACCTGATAACAGCCTCTAGAACAATTCAAGCTGGTCGTTTGACCCTGTTCCTCTACTCTCAAGCAAAATAAGAGCAAATGGCTCTTCTCAGGAACCTTCCCATCCCCTCTCCCCACTGCAACTCTGTCAGATCAGAAACTGGTCTTCCCGACTCAGCCCCTTCCAGAGCTGTTAATATTTATCTTTCTGGTCTCTGAATTCCTTCAGTTTAATTGGCATCCTTTGATACAGACAGCCTTGAGCTACGTCCAGGGCAGCTCAGCCTCCTTGACCTGCTCTGTCTGTGACCAGACCCCGGCATCAGCTTTGCCCCACAGGGATCTTTTGCCTCAGTAATTTTTGCTCCACTCCTGGGTGTCTCTCGCTGTGTGTGGCCGTTGACTCCTGGCTAAGAGTCACGCCTGCTCATGTGATTGAAAACCAAAACCAAATATGAATAGCTATTTCCGTTGCTGGTCATTTGATCAAACTTCCTCAGTGTTACCCCGACAGAACCCAAGTCTCTGGAAAAACCCTTGACTTGGGTTTTAAAAAGGGAGGTCATGGGTCAACACAGGCCTGCCGTTGCAGCTCTCTGCTCCCCCATGCGTTTGTACATGATCACGAGGTTGGTGGTGAGGGGAGGTTATGAAAGCCAGTGCAAAACACCTGGGCTTTGACAGCGCACAATCCTGAGCTGAATCTCGTTCTACGCCTGCCTCACGTGTGACCCTGGACAAGTTAAGCAGCCACTCTGAACCTCTGCTTCCCCAGTGGCAAAATTGGGGTGATAAAATCTACCTTGCAGTGTTGAGTAAAGATGAAAAAAGATAATGTATATCTTATTTATTGGTCACTTATGGGAAGGAGAGTGTTGAAACCTTTCATTATGATGGTGGATTTGTTGATTTCTCCTTGAAATCCTGATAATGTGACCCTAACCCAGTGCAGGCCCAGAGTCCACATTCAAAAAACACATACGTTTAATAGGAAGAAAGCTAAAGCCAGCAGACTCCCTCATTTTATCTTTAACAAGACATCATTCTAGACAAGGGGTCAGCAAAACAACCTGTGAGCCAAATAGCCCACTACCTCCTTTTGTATGGCTCGTTTTTTATATTTTAAAATGTCATTTTAAAAAATAAAAGGGAGAGTATTTTATGATCCATGAAAATTGTATGCAATTCAGATTTCAGTGTCTACAAAAAAAGTTTTATTAGAACTCAGCCACACCCATTCATTCACGTGTAGTGCGTGATTGCTTTCATGCTACAAAGATGGAGTCACTGCAGTGGAGACCGCATGGGCCACATATCCTAAAATATTTTCTATCTGTCCCTTTACAGGAAAAGTTTTCTAACACCTAATCTCTGATCCTGAATTATTTAAGCTATGTTAACTCTAAAGAATGCCTCCAAGTTGCCTCAGGTAATGGGAGTTTATTATAAAGCAACAACCTTCTACAGAAAAGCTGGGGTGACAGTAAAGTGAGGAGCTGGCGCGTGGCATCTGTGACCCTTGACCTGCTGTCCCCCTGCACATGGACCACAATGCTGTGGTTGCCCTCACAATCAAATTAAGGGCGATGAGAAGAGGCACCAAGTAAGAGCAGGAGTCTCCAAGCCTAAATTAGACTGGAAGCTCTGTCTTCGATACTCCAGGTCTTTCGAAAGCCTGGCCCGTTTTCACTTCTTTACCTCCTGTTGTCTGTTGGGTACTGTCCATCTGGTGCTGCGTAAATACTCTTGTCTCCTTGAATCTCCTCAACAGCCCTAGGAGGTCAGTGTCATCATCTCATTTTATGGGTGAATAGTCTGCGGCTGAGGGAGGTGAAACACTATGCCTGAGGTCACCCAGCTAAGAAGAGTGGAGTTAAAGATTTAAGTTGGGTTTTTCTGACTTCAAGAGCCCTTGGTTCTACCCATTCACATATGGAATTCACATATGAATTTCATTCTAAGAAATGGAAAGTAAAAGCTTATATATTTTAAGGTAAAGTCTGAGCTCTTGTCTGTTTTCCACTTTACCAGGGGTACAGAGTGGGATGCACTGCCCCTGCTGTGCGATCTTCAGTACAGTTGGGTAATCACACTTGAAAGGGCAAATTGCCTGAACGGACCTTTATTTCACATCTACTGGTGTGCACCATATCTCCCGAGATGCCCAGGGGACTAACTTCTCACACACCTGGGATTTAGGAACTTAAGCTGAAAGCGAGTGGCTCGGTGAGCCTCTGAATTAGGTTGTGATGTGACTTTTCCCCCAACAGTGAAAAGCATCACTGAGACTTGATTACCATGTAGGGATTTCTGATTGGATGAGAGGACATATCAAAGGACCAATCACACTGTCGGGGAAACAGAGGTGACCCGGATGTCCACTTGAAGCAGACCCCTGGCTGCTCCCCTGAGACCTTGGGAAGCCAACCTGTTGCAGGAGATGGTGGACCCAGAGGAGAGGACAGAGGGATTACCCCAACATTCCCACAAAAAACCTGAAATGAGACACTTTTATAAAGAAAATTATTGTCTTTTGGAAAGCAACTTAAAGCAAGATTTGAGGTCCTTAGGACATCCTAAAAAGAATTCTGTTTAAAAATATTGGAAGTCAACTTTTAGTACAGATGCTCCAAAAACATGTTTTATAATTAAATGTAAAAAATGAAAAGCATATTTTCATGTTATAAAACTTTATTTTTAATAAAACCGGAAAAAAATTGTGATCTGTTTTTGAGATCTCATTTCAAAACATACTAACTCCAAAATCAGTCATTAAAATAAGAGTAAAGAAATGAAACAGTTACTGTGGAATTTACATAATAAATATAACTTTGTGGGGGAAAATGAAGTATAGAACCACGTATTAGGGAAGAGCTTAATCTATTCTTTTTAAAGAAGTAGCATAGGGCTTCCCTGGTGGCGCAGTGGTTGGGAGTCCGCCTGCCGATGCAGGGGACGCGGGTTCGTGCCCCGGTCCGGGAAGATCCCACATGCCACGGAGCGGCTGGGCCCGTGAGCCATGGCCGCTGAGCCTGCCGTCCGGAGCCTGTGTTCCGCAACAGGAGAGGCCAAGGCAGTGAGAAGCCCGCGTACCAAAAAAAAAAAAAAAAAGTAGCATAAAATATGTCAAGCACAAATACCAAAAAAGACACAAAAAGATGAAACAAACCTAAAAAAAACAAATAATTGACTAAAATTAATGGTTGTAGAATGCTGATCTATGCTTAATGACCAGTGTAGAATTCAATCACAGATCAGTTCGAGGACAAACAGTTTCCTCCATGGACGCTTGTTTGGAGCTGCCATGGAAACAGACCAGGCTGACAGAGGGACTCAGTAGAGGGAGGGATGGGCAGTGGGTCCAGGGTATGGAAAACCAAGAATGAAAACAAGAGTCTGCAAGCGGCAGGCACCTCCAAAAGACAAGCATGGCTCACACGCCTGTAAGTGGTACATAGGCAGAGGGGCGTCTCTCATTTCTCTGTTCCACACTCACATTCATTCTGTTCCCCTCAACTCCACCCCCAGTTACAAGCCTTTCAAAACACCATCAAGACTCAAGACACTAACACCATCTTAGTGAGCCCTGTTATTACAATCCTCCCCTCTTCAATGAAAACTGGTGACTATTGCCAACACCCACTCCCTATCATCTACTACACTTCGGTACCGTGCTTCCCTGGAATAGCTCCCAGGACTTGGGACCGAGTCGTGCCACGAAGAGGGCACACTCTGGCCCTTCCAGGTGCAAAATGATGTGTAATTTCCACTGGGAAAGCAAGTCAGCTGGGGAGGAAGAGCCGGTGAGAATTCAGGTTATTCTCCTGATTGCACTTGGCAGCTCAGGACACAGAGTAAGGCTGGGTGGCCAGGAAGTGGTGAAGTTTTCTAAGGTGGGGAGACAATGGCACATCTCCCCCACATGGTGGAACCACATTAAGAACCCTCACCTGTGAGGCGTGAGGGACACCCAGGCTAACTAAATGCGCTGCACCTGAGGGCAACCCTCCACTGCGGGGAATGGGCTGGGTAGCCATTCTCAATAACTCAATCCCACCCACCATCCACCCTTGAGCACTTGTTATGTTCCAGCCCCAGCCTCAGCAGAACGTATGCAAAGGTAAGTGAGGGTACACGCCGCACAAAGTGGGTGCCCACAAATGTTTGAATGGCTGAATGAATGAAGACATCTCTGCCTTCAAGGTTTTTCACACTCCCAGAGAGGAGACACAAGCATAGAAGATGTAGTGCTAAAGCAACCAAAGTATGAACTGGGCACCTTATTCAGACATGGGGGTCAACATGACTTCTGTTTTCGTGGGTCAAGGAGCACTGGGTCTGGATTTGGAAAGATGAGCACAAGCTCTGCAGTTGTAACCCAAGCAGAGAAAATAGCACATGCAAAATGATGGATCTGTAAAACAGCACGGTGCACTCAGGGATCTGGAGTTGTTCAGCGTGGCTGGAGAACTGAATATAACTCCTGTGCTATCTCAGGCAGTGTGAACTACCGGCAGGAGAAACTGAGTTCAGGCAGACCCTTCCAGCAAGGTTTGAGGAGGCACACACACAAACTCCCCTGTCATTTCAGACCAGAAGAACCTGGCCACAGGTCGTGACTAAGTTGCCTCTCCCCTCGGGAGGCTGGAGAGTAGGAGCGGGGCACCTGTCCTCTGGCTCCCCTTTGTCACCAGAAGGTGTGTGTGTTCAGTGGTGATTGGCACTCGGCGGGGCCATGCTGGGTCTTCACGCTGGCTCCACATTTCTCTCATATTCAGTCTTGCCTCAAGACAAGGCCAAATGGAAATAAACTGTTGTGGTTGGCTGCTTTCCCAGAGAAATTATATTTAGCCCCCTGAAGCAGTAGGCTTCAAAATGGTGTGGTGATCTGGGCTAAAAGTGGCTATCCGGAAGGAAGTGGATGCGGAAAGGGATCCAGGGATGAGGAACGGGCCAACTAAAGGATGGCTATGCGCTGCAAGGTGTCCTATGCGCAAGTCCTCACGGGCTGAGCCAAATTAAAACAGAAGGGCTCATGACACTGGACCATCAGAAGCAACCATCAGAGGGGCTTTTCTCTATGGCTCCAGGCCCAGAGCCAAGGCTAGCCAGAGCAAATGCTGTCCGGCTCCAAAATTAAGCTCTACCACACAGATAGCGTTTACCGTGACATAGTATTAAAGCCCTTTTAGAGCAAAGGATAGGAACAGGCACTATACAAAGGGAGTAATAATAGTGGCAAGCATTTGTTTTTTAAAGTTCAACCTTTACAAGTAAATGAAATATAAATTGATACCAGTTTTCAAAAATGTTTTTTAAATAATAATAGACAATATTAGTAAATTTTGGAAATAGGTACTCTCATACAATGCTAGTAGGAAGTAAATTGGTTCACCTATTCAGAGTTTTGTCTTGAAGAGAGCACTGAGAGCACAGGAGACAGATGGATTGAAAGGGGCAAAACTCAAGACAAGGAGACCACTTGGGGACAGGACTGCAGGCAGAGGGGAGGGTGGCCTGAATAGAGTAGTGGACGCAGGATGGAGAAAGTAAACAAAATTGATAGAATTCACAAGTCTTGGGAATTGACTGGACTAACTAGATAGACAAGGTCACTCACTAAAATAAGAGTCTGTCATCACCGTCACCATCACCATCATCGCTAACCTTTATGGATCACTGAGTATGGGTAAGGCATGTTCTGAGCACTTTACAAGTAATAATACATTTAATCCTCACAGCAGCTCTATGAGGCAGGGGCTAAATGTCCCCATATGACAGATGAGGCTAAATGTCCCCATATGACAGATGAGGAAACTGAGGCACAAGAGTTGAAAACCTGCCCAAGCTTCATACATTGAGATGATTCTCTTCAACTTTGTGTTATTTTTAAATGGAAATAACTTCAAAATACAGTAGGGACTGAGTATATAAATGGTGGTACAGTCATAACGGTGAAGTGTATACTTTAGAAGAATATTTGATGAATGGAAAAAGACATAGAGTATAAGTGGGGAAAAATCAATTACAGAATTTGGGGGGGTGGGTGGGGGTGTATATAAGATTCTCATGATCTGACGGGAAAAGGCCACTTAAAGTAAATCCACTTAAAACATAAGCAAGTGTTATAATGAAGAGCAAGAAATGGATCGATGAGCAATGTATCTTGAAAAGTTAAACTAAAAATTATAAAATGTTCATTCATTGTATATTTAATACTATATAGGTTATAATGAAAACTTTGAGCTAATACTTAGAACCCAGACTGAAAGGAGGGTTGGATAGAATCTTTCTGACAAACTGAGGCAAGGACTCATGTGCTGCTCCTTGAATCAGAGGGAGATGCCGGTATTGTGGCGGAGGGGCACAGAGTAAAAGAAAAGAAGGAATGCAACGTCGTGTGTGCCTTGTCAAGGTCCCTCCTGGGCGCAAGCAAGGGCGTCATCTCACCAGTGACCTTCCAAGGAGAGCAGACTTGTCCACCTGGGCACTGACCATGAGATGCTTCTCGCCCAGCTCCTGGTTCCACATTGCTTGTCGGCTGTTCCTGGGGCCACTGGTGTTCCCAGCACTTCTGGGCTACTTGTGTGTGTTGGAAGCTGCACATCAAAGAAGCCCAGGAAGGAAGTGAAGGGTAGGAACCATTAGTGTGGATGTCCACAGAGAAGCTTCTTCCCTCCTAAAGCCCTGGCTGTGGTCAAGGTGAGGCCAAGAGCAAGGTGGTGAGCGTAGCCATCAGAGGTGACCGATACAATAACACGTATGACGTGACATGAAAGCATTCTGATTTGATCTGCAACACAGTCACGATGAAGACCTCTGCAGAAGCATTGCACAGATATTTTGCACAGATATTGCACAGGTCATTTTCCCCAAAGACCTTTCTTATCCTTTAATGTTCTTCTCTTTTAAGCCGCCTTTCCTAACCTCCTCTTGCTTAGTCTCTCTTCGTCCATTGTTAACTGTCCTGACCCTGCCAAACAACATTGGTCAATCGCTTTGTATGTGATTCCAGCAATTCTCCAACACAACTTCACAAAACAGCGCATCTTTTCCAAGATAAAGGATTCCTCCTTGCAGTGAACTTATAATGTGTTTGCAGTTAGCAGAGAGCACAGCCACTAGGTGACTACATCCTCAGAGGGCACGGCTTTCCTCTACTATATCTGAGGACAGAGGGAGGACTAGCCTGAACCCCTGGATGGCTGCATCTAACTCAGTGGAGCCCCAGAAGATGAACGAGATCTCAGAACTCTCTTAGCAAGTGCCAGAAACATTGTTGACAAATGGGCTTATGGAGGGGATAGAAGACAGAAATGTCCTGCCACTAAAATCCTGGGTACAACCAACCACCCCGTGACACGCATTACCCCGAGTCACAGCCCTTGTTTTTGACCAGCCAGGTATGTGGCTCCCTCTGCAGGGAGAACATGCAAGAGGATGGGAGGTGGGGGAAGAGTGAGGAAATCTCCAAAAGCCCTAACGGGAGGCAAGAAGGCAATGGCACAGGGAGTGATAAGGATCCGAATAAGACAGGAGCTGTTTTTTAAGGAACCTCCATGCTGTTCTCCATAGTGGCTGTACCAATTCACATTCCCACCAGCAGTGCAAGGGGGCAAGACGGGAATAAAGACACAGACCTACTAGAGAATGGACTCAAGGATACGGGGAGGGGGAGGGGTAAGCTGGGACAAAGTGAGAGAGTGGCATGGACGTATATACGCTACCAAACGTAAAATAGCTAGCTAGTGGGAAGCAGCCGCATAGCACAGGGAGATCAGCTCGGTGCTTTGTGACCACCTGGATGGGTGGGATAGGGAG
>RJWK010036313.1:0-21786 GCA_004363435.1 Platanista minor | reverse complement strand
TTAATTTCATTTATTGTGTTGTTCACCATTGCTTGTCTCATCTATAGTTCTTCTAGGTCCTTGTTAATACTATTTCCAAGATTTTGGATCACCTTTACTATCATTATTCTGAATTCTTTTACTGGTAGACTGCCTATTTCTTCTTCATTTGTTAGGTCTGGTGGGTTTTTTTCTTGCTCCTTCATCTGCTGTGTGTTTTTGTGTCTTCTCATTTTGCTTATCTTACTGTGTTTGGGGTCTCCTTTTTGCAGGCTGTAGGTTCATAGTTCCATTTGTTTTTGGTGTGTGTCCCCAGTGGCTAACGTTGTTTCAGTGGGTTGTGTAGGCTTCCTGGTGGAGAGGACTATTGCCTGTGTTCTGGTGGGTGAGGCTGGATCTTGTCTTTCTGGTGGGCATGTCCACAACTGGTGGTGTGTTTTGGGGTGTCTGTGGTCTTATTATGATTTTAGGCACCCTCTCTGCTAATGGGTGGGGTTGTGTTCCTGTCTTGTTAGTTGTTTGGCATAGGGTATCCAGCACTGTAGCTTGCTGGTCTTTGAGTGAAGCTGGGCACTGGTGTTGAGATGGAGATCTCTGGGAGATCTTTGCCATTTAATATTATGTGGAGCTGGGAGGTTTCTTGTGGACCAGTGTCCTGAAGTTGCCTCTCCCTCCTCAGAGGCACAGCACTGACTCCTGGCTGCAACACCAAGAGCCTTTTATCCGCACGGCTCAGAATAAATGGGAGAAAAAGAAAGAAAGAAAAGAAAGAAAGAAAGAAAGAAAGAAAGAAAGAAAGAAAGAAAGAAAGAAAGAAAGAAAGAAAGAAAGAAAGAAAGAAAGGAAGAAGGAAGGAAGGAAGGAAGGAAGGAAGGAAGAGAGAGAGAGAGAGAAAGAAAGCAAGAAACAAAGAAAGGAAGAAAGAAAAAAGAAAGAAAGAAAGGAAGGAAGGAAGGAAGGAAGAAAGGAAGAAAGAAAGGATAAAATAGAATAAAATAAGATAAAATAAAATATAGTCATTAAAATAAAAAATAATTAAGATTAAAAAGTTTTTTTAAAAGTTAAAAAGAACAAAAAAAGAAAAAACGGACAGATAGAACCCTAGGACAAATGGTGAAAGCAAAGCTATACAGACAAAATCTCACACAGAAGAATACACATACACACTCACAAAAAGAGGAAAAGGGGAAAAAAATACTAAATCTTGCTCTCAAAGTCCACCTCCTCAGTTTGGTATGATTCTTTGTTTATTCATGTATTCCACAGATGCAGGGTACATCAAGTTGATTGTGGGGATTTAATCAGCTGCTCCTGAGGCTGCTGGGAGAGATTTCCCTTTCTCTTCTCTGTTCGCACAGCTCCCGGGGCTCAGCTTTGGATCTGGCCCCGCCTCTGCGTGTAGGTCGCCGGAGGTTTGTTCTTCGCTCCGACAGGACGGGGTTAAAGGAGCCGCTGACTCGGGGGCTCTGGCTCACTCAGGCCGGGGGGAGGGAGGGGCGCGGATGCGGGGCGAGCCCGCGACCGCAGAGGCCGGCGGGACGTTGCACCAGCCTGAGGCGCGCTGTGCGTTCTCCCGGGGAAGCCGTCCCTGGATCACGGGACCCTGGGGTTGGCGGGCTGCGCAGGCTCCGGGAGGGGAGGTGTGGAGAGTGACCTGTGCTCGCACACAGGCTTCTTGGTGACGGCAGCAGCAACCTTAGCCTCTCAGGCCCGTCTCCCTTAGCGTCTCAGGCCCATCTCTGTGGTCGGCGTTGTTCGCCACGGCTCGTGCCCGTCTCTGGAGCTCCTTTAAGCAGCGCTCTTAATCCCCTCTCCTCACGCTCCAGGAAACAAAGAGGGAAGAAAAAGTCTCTTGCCTCTTCGGCAGGTCCAGACTTTTCCCCAGACTCCCTCCCGGCTAGCTGTGGTGCACTCACCCCCTCAGGCTGTGTTCACGCCGCCAGTCCTCTCTGTTGCTATCTTTTTTATTATAGCTACCCTGGTTGATGTAAAGTGCTATCTCATTATGGTTTTGATTTGCATGTTCCTGGTAACTAGTGCTGTTTAGCATGTTTTCATGCACTTATTGGTTGAACTCATTGATCTGTTCTATTTAGAATGTATTTCAGAAGGTAGTATTTGCAATTATACCTACATTTAAATGATAATCATTTAAGGTAGATATTGTATGTTATATAAAGCACAGTGTTAATATGTGAGTTACATATAAAATATAAATGCATTTCATAGTAACATATGTAATAGCATATAAAAACATGAGACATATGCAAAGATTGTAAATACAGCATCTAAAATATTTTGACTGCTTCCTGTTTACACCTATCTATTCTGATACCACAATAGTTCTGCTCCCTCCTTCCAGTAACAAGGCAAAGAGAGAGGCATCTTTTTTATCCTCATTTTGTAGACGATAATCTTGCAGCTGCTCTGTCAGACCTAAACTGCTTAAGTGCATTTATTGGTGAGTTTTTTCATGTGCCCTGGGTGTAATGCAGTAAAAAGAAGGATGTGGGTTTCCCTGGCCACACTAAGAAGGCAATTTCTTCCAAATCAGGAAAGGTTTGGATTTGAACAGGACTGAATCAGATTAGATGGTAAGTGGAAACACAGAAGAAATGCCCAAGGGACTTTATTATTTTATCATTATTCTAATTATCATTTATTCAACATGTGTCATATATAGATAAATGTTATATGCTCTAGGTAAGTGTATTTACTTGTGTAATTTCATTATATGTTGTGTGTTAATATACATATTTTATAGGTAATGCACATATATTAATATTATACTTTATATAACATGCTATATCCAATTGCTAGAAATCCTTTCCTAAAATTAGTCCATATAGATGTCAAGGGACCTACCCAGCTACCTGAAATCATTCCCACAAACTTTCAGCAAATGATCCATGTTCTATACATATGACTGTGGAAGAAATAGCCAGTTTTCTCTATTATCTATTCTCTTCTTTTTTCATAGTAATAGTGGCTTAAATCTACATTTCTTAACTATACTCCAATAAAAATTAATTTTAAAAATTCAAAAATAATCTACATTTCTTATTCTCCCTTGCAGTTAAATGTGGCCACATATCTAAGTTTTAGCCAATGGATGTGGGTAGAAATACTTGAAACTTTTAGGACTTACTCTTAAAAAGAAGGCACATGCTTTCACTCCCTCTTTTTCTGACTTTCTGCTGCCTGGAGTTTAGATGTGAAGGTGGGAGCTGGAGCAGCAATTTTGGACCAAGATATGGAAACATTTTGCAGAGTCTGGGAGAGAAAGATAGAAAGATCCTGGACCCCCTCCCCCCAAACCTTGAAGCTGTCATGTCAGCCCTGAACTGCCTAGCTCATGTTCTGTTATTGGGTCTCTCTGTTAGAGCAGCTGAAACTATTCTAACAAGGAAACTGCTTCATCCACAAAAAAATCTGTGTTCTCCGTGGCAACCCTTCAAATATGCAAAAGCTGGTGTGCTGTTTGTCTTAAGTATTTTCTATTGTAGAAAATTTTTCTTCAATTCTTTCACCTAGATTTCATGTAACACTGTTCATGGACATCTCACCTTCTTGGACTTATTATTTATCAATATTTCTCTGAAATTGGGTTACTTAGAATGAAAAACATTACTCTAGATGTGCACTGAGAAGCAGAGAGCAAACCGATTACTCTCAAAATAGGAAGGTAGTTCAATTCAAAATTAGCTTAGCTAACAACCTCATTTATTTATTCAACCCGTCAGTTATTAGGCTGGGATTACATTGTATGATAGGCTATGGGCAGGGAGCTAGAGTCATCAAAGATGAAGATGCTCTGAATACTTATTGAATTTGCAGTAAATTAAAACATGCCTTCACGACCTGCTCCCCAGTGAGAACTTCCTCATGCTGTATCAGTACAATGAACAAATAAGCAATTTTTCATGCATCTAATATTTGTAAAATTTCATTATTGTTTTCTGACATGGGTCCCCTCTGTTAAGTTCAAGGGTTGGTTTGGGAGCTTGAGCATGTCCTGGTAAGAGACAAGTATTTTTATTGCCCTTGGATATTTCTGGAATTCAGAATGAATGTATACCATTGTATTGCCAGGCCTTGCATAGAGGAGTAGGAGAGGGATGACTTTGTAACTCTCGCCTTCTGTCCTCCGTTCCTGCAGTCATTGGAGTATTTTCTTGGCAGACTTATGGCTTCAGTCTGCAGACATGCTGTTCACTAGTATCCAAATTCTTGGTCCTCACACAACTCCTTTTTCTGCTACAGTTCCAAAGGATGGAGTGCTGGCAGTGACTTATAATATTATGGGGTTGCTTCTTTGAGCCATTTATTTTTTATTCTGATTAATTTTAGATTCCTTTTGAATTTCTCCCCTTGTTTGCCTGTACTTTCTCCTTGAAAGCCCCTCTGCTAATAGTGTCAAGTAATGTCATTTCCAATACATCATTCCTTTTCATTCCTTTAGAGGAGAACTTGGGCGAGAGGTGGTTAACAACTGTTAGGCTCTAACCATTGAAACTAAAGAAAGCAACTGCAACACTTCTGTGAAGGGGCTTTCACCAGGAGCATGTGTGCAGTTGTGAGCAACTGTAAGCTTTCTTTAGCTCTTAATTATCACCCCACCCCCCAAAAAGGCAGTGTTTGCGCTCATGCACATGGGATTTACCCGCCTACTTTTCACTAGTGTTAATGGGGGTCTCTATGTATAAATCCTCTCCCCTTCCCCCAGTATCAATGGTGGAAGAGATGCCAAGAGATCTTGCTGCAGTTTTGCTCCTTGATTGGTTTCAGATGATACACAAGGCAAATCTCTGAGCGTGAGCACGCTCACCCACCACGTGCTGTGCTTCAGGCTTTATTAACACTCATGGGACTTCTTGTCTCATTTGCTGTCCCAGGAGTGGCCAGAAACCACCCTCCCACTGTGCCCCACTTCACCCGCTCCAAGCCATGGAAAAGCACTTTTCTTTTTCTCACATTAGCTTGACTTATTCTATTTTCCTTGATATAAGTAGATCAACATAAAGATCAGAAGCCAAAAAGGCACAAAAATACAAATTCCTTTCCCTTAGGTCTCCCAAACACTCTTTAAATTCCTTTCATGTCCTCCAGATGCCCAACTCCATTTAGACATCCTACCCCACCTGAGACTATTCACTCGATAATGATGTCATCTTGATGTGCATTCCTCTCCCCAAATCTATCCTGGTGCTTTTCAGGACACTTATATTTATACCTTAATTAGTTTCAGGATTCCTGGAATCTCCAAGTCCTCACCCAAATATTTAGCTCTCAGCTTGTCAGAATATTATTCATTAGTAGGTAGGAAGTGGCCAGGTTTCCATTAATGATACACAGAACTCTCTCCATTGTTATTCAGGTTGCCCTTAAATCATACATCCTACATAGTATACCTTTTCTTTCTTTAATTTTTTATAGGTTGGCTTAAACCTGAGCGTACTTATTAATGAATTTTTCCAGCCACCTCAGGTGTATTGCAGTGAGAAGAGGAGTGTGGGTTTCCTTGGTAGCACTAAGAGGGCAGTTTCTTCCAAATCAGAAAGTTATCCCAAATTAGGACACAAAACCCCAGATTTTTATTCAGCTGCTGACTGTAAGTGACTGCACAGTTCCCATCCCATCTGTAAGGATGAGAAAGAGAGTGCAAGAAAGTTGGAAAAAGAAGGTGCAATGTCCTGGAATATTAATGGGTGTCATCTCTTTTGTCAAATAATATAATATATAATATGTATTTTATATATATATATATATATGTTTATATATCTATCTATCTTCACTATATATAAAACATATATAAACATATCATGTATATCATATGACATGGAAAATATCATATATATATGGAAAATCTCTCCTTAAGCCAAAAGTCGAAATTAAATCTTTATTCTTAAGTTAGTTTTGCTTAACAGATCTGTTTAAAACAGATTAAATTTTTCAGAGATCAAATAAATTGCTTATTTAAGCACTAAACTTTTAAAAACATTACCCATGATAATGAATATGCTATTTACAGTTTTAAGAAACAGTGCCATGTATATTATTGTAGTTGATTTTCCAAAAAGTGCTGTTTTTCAGGGGTCACTGTCACATTTTTAATAGCAAGAGATCAGCTTTTTTTTTTTTTTTTAAGTACTGCTGACATACATCTTTTGTCATAAATCTACAAGGCTTCCCTTGTTCTAAAGTTTCTTTGATGAAAAGAAACCTAAGTCATCAGGGTAATCAGAAACATCCTCCACTTTAGCCTTCTCTCCTGTAGGGTGCTTCCTAATTTCACTTATTTTTCAAGTATTTTCCCTTCCCTGTATCTGACTTTATCCCTTAGCTCCAAAATGTAGAATAAGGAAAAAATTAAGCACAGAGTAAAAATGTTATGAACAAAGTAACAGCAAAAAGTTCTCATTCTTAATATCCCAGAAACTCCCTCCTCCTCCCATATATCATAATATATGATATGCATGGTGGGAACATTTCTCCCTGAAGTTTGGAGGTCTGGATGGTGAAGGACTATTGGTCCTTTAAGGCTGTTGGCTTATTCATCATTGGACTTAGGTTTGCAAGGGATAGGTTATCAACATTAGGTATGACTTCAAGATTCTTTGGTGATTTGTTAATTCCTCTTGTCTAAGACTGTTGAATATCTGTATTTGTTAATTTTTCTAAGAATGTGACACATTTGAGGAAGTAATAAATCTGATTAATTGACAAAAGCAATTTGACTAGGTTCAAGGAATTCTGCATGTGTCTGTGATATAAAGTGTCCACCTTTCCAAGAGCCCCACAATGGCTTGATAATTAAGAGCAAACATCTTCACTGACAAGGTCTGCAGTACTTGATAAATTTTCTATGAGTAGGAATTACGTTGAAAGATGAAGTGAAGTACTTGTGGGGAGGTGGGCGGGGAGCCTCCAATCCTGACTCAGCATGGGAGGGTATGAAATGTCAATTATTGCTACTGATGTGGACCTGGTGGGGCTAGGGATTTTGAGGACTGCAGTCATGGGACAATCTGGCTGATTATGAAAAAGTGATAAATGCCTTAATGAAAGCATGCATTTGAATTAGAAATGAAATAATTTGAAAGTCAATGCAGCATAGACTTCGAATAGTTTTTGGCCTACAGGCTTAATACACTGGCACACTCTCATAATAATTAAGCCTGGGAGTTAAGTTCTTAGAGAGCAAAGCGATCACTCTTCTTGGACAGGCAGGAAACCTGTAATCCTTATATCCACACAGGTCTTAAAAAAAAGGATACATTGAAAGACACCTTTGTGTCTTAAAAAGTCCATTGCTTATGTGTATGTGAAAGGGAAGTGGGAATGAGCATGCCTGCCTGCTTATAAATAACTACCTTTCCACACAAGCTCCTCATTCATAAATGGAGATGATTAATGCCTAGGAGTCAGCTCTTTCCACTCAGCAGCTCCAGAGGATGTGGTTTGATTGGTTGTGGGCTCAGTGGTCATTGTTTTCCACATGATGAGACAGGACCTTACATCTTAAGGGTCTGCCCATTTTCCTCCTCTCGGCCTCCACTGACACCCTCTCTGGATTGTTATAAGTGATATGATGAACGAAGGTAAAACAGCACAGCCCAATATTATGCACCTGGTAAAGAAGCTCATTTAATGGTTGTGGCTGTTATCTTCATCAACATCATGAATAACCGTAATAAATAGGCACCTTGAGCCATGAACCAACTTGCTCAAGAGGACAGTTGAATCAATCAAGGGCTCGATCTGTTTTATTCCCTTTCAAACACATTGTTGAGTGCTTATTATGTATGCTCACTATAAGTAATACAAAGTAAAGTAAGACATACATCCATCCTCAAAATAATTCATGATCTGTGAGGATGGAACTCAGGGTAGACAAAAAATAAGAGGGATAAAGCAGGGGACAGAGAATATGGGGAGCTGAGAGGGGTAGGGAGCCCTGGAATAGGACTTTTCCAATTTCGTTTTGAAACATAAGGTTGTGGGACGTCTGTTAAAACATCTCAGTGACTTTGTTGGGAGAGTATTAGATGAGCCAAAAATGGGAAAAAAGCACAGGTGCTCTAACTCGTATTAGATCCTATTCCAGCTCATGGGTAAGAGGAAAACTTACCTGGCTTTAGGACAGTATTGCTCCAATTATGGCCCAAAGGCCCCCCTGCCTCAGGGTTATTTGGAGTGTCCTTTCGATACAGATTCGTGGTACTTGCCCTGAGTTTCTAATCAGCATCTCTTGAGGGTAAAACCCAGAGTTTACATTTCAGACAAGCTCCTTGGGTTATTCTTAAACCCACTAGAATTTAAAAGGAGACGTTCAGGGCTTCCCTGGTGGCACATTGGTTGAGAGTCCACCTGCCGATGAAGGGGACACGGGTTCGTGCCCCGGTCCGGGAAGATCCCACATGCCGTGGAGCGGCTGGGCGCGTGTGCCATGGCCGCTGAGCCTGCGCGTCCAGAGCCTGTGCTCCGCAACGGGAGAGGCTGCAACAGTGAGAGGCCCGCGTACCGCAAAAAAAAAAACAAAATAAAAAAAATAAAATAAAATGAGACGTTCAAAAGAGAATGGCGTTGGAAAATTTGCCACTGCTCTCATCAAGATTCTTGGTTAGGTCTGGAGATATTACTCGTGGCCTCTTTTCTATCTCTATACTCCCAAACTTAATTAATGTCGAGTATATATCAGAAAGGGAAAAAACTGAATAAATGATGGAAAGAGATGAAAAGGAAAAGAAATCATCCAAGGATAACTGTAAGATCTCCCTTCTTCATCCAGTTTCTGAGAAGACATTGTAACTATGTGTCAAGGATATATGGCACAGATGGCAAATATCTAGCACTTGCTCCTCTTTTCATGCCTCCAGTCCCCATAGCAGTCATTATTCATGGGTAACAACACTTTTTAGCAGAGCCTTCACATTGTCTCACAATTCGTTCTGACATACCCCTCCATGTAACCACTTCAGTCAATTGGAGTTACTATGGGCGATGAACTCTTACTGCATATGTGGACACACACCACAAATCCCAGTCTCCTTAGAAACAAATAGGTGAAAAGCCAGTTCTTTTTACAAAAAGTGACTTTTAGGGGATTTCTGAGGGTACCCTGTGTTATAAGATGTGTAGGGGTCTATGTCCTGTTTGGCATCACAATTCCTAAAAACATAAACACACATTCTCAGGATGTCAGTGGGTTCAGAGAGGGCCCTCGAGGATAGGTAAGAATTTTGTGGATGGTTTAGACAGGTTTTCTGCTGAATCTTGGTGAGAAATATTCTTATACTCTTGTATAAGGTGGTGATCAGGAGACAGGCTCTGATACCAGGGTCACATCCCAGCTCTGTACTTTTCTGATAGTGTGGATGAACAAACTCAGTGTTGCATCTTCAGTCTCAAGTTACATCAGTGAAATGCAGATGATCCTGCTAGCTACCTCACTGAGATATTGAGTGGATTAAATGAAATAATTCAGTGTCTGGCACATGAATGCTAGTAATTAATTCGTGTGGGTATACCCACTGTGCTTCTTTCTGCATTAGAACACTGAGACCCAGAAGCACCCATCAGGATGTGGAACTAAAAACTCAAGCTCAGTTTTTTTTTGTTGTTTTTTTTGTTTTTTTTTTTTTTTGCAGTACGCGGGCCTCTCACTGTTGTGGCCTCTCCTGTTGCAGGGCACAGGCTCCAGACGCGCAGGCTCAGTGGCTGTGGCTCATGGGCCCAGCTGCTCCACGGCATGTGGGATCTTCCCGGACCGGGGCATGAACCCGTGTCCCCTGCATCGGCAGGCAGACTCTCAACCACTGCACCACAAGGGAAGCCCTCAAGCTCAGTTTTAAGCTTGGGTGGCAAATAGGATTCCACCCAATTCACATATGATCCCATTTTATTTGCCAGAGCAGAAAAGCACAAATGTGGATAGAGTCCAAATCCAAGCACAGGAGAATATGCTTTGCCTGTCAAGACTTCTGGATTATCCCAGAATGTTTAGACTGAATGGCCATGACCAAAGCGGGTGGCCGAGTGACAATTTTAAATAGAAATGACCAACTATACATAGAAGAAAACGTCATGGAAGGAATCATGCCTCTTTTAAGCAACACTAAAAGACAGATAAAACTATTCTAATTCTAACTCTTTCTCTCATCCCATCAGCAGCTTAAGAGGCTAGTATCCTCCTAGACTTTTCTGTATGGGATTCCCTGCAGTCCAATTTCCAGTCCTACTATCTGCTGCAGTACCTGCTCTGTAAGTGAGCATTCACCAGGTTCCTTCCTCTCCATGTTGGTAAAGTAATGAACTGTTGGTTATAAACGGTTGAAGACAAATATTAGAAGGTCATTGTGCTGTTAAACTTTGATATATTGAGAAAGGTGAACTTTAGCAGGGCTTCTAAAGTATTGTCATGCAGGAATCACTCGAGTAAGTGGATTCATCTATCACTGGTGAGAACATGGGCACAGCATCACTGGTTGAAAGTTGAGCATGGAAATGCTCAACCCTGATTAAACAGCCATAATTCCTCAAGGCTGTGACATGGCTGGCAGGCATGGGAAGCTGGGGCCTTAAAACATAAACTGTTGGAATTTATAATACACTGTCAGTGTGTCAGAAAAAAAAAGTATCATATTCTCCCTAAATTCAAACTATTGACTAATTATTTTAGCATTTTCAAATGCTGATTTGCACACGCCTTTTGATGGTCAAGGGAAAAATAATATTTCTTCTACTTGATTAGAAATATGAGCAGTTTGCATATAAAGGTATTACTTAATGTTTCTTTAAAATTCATGTCCTCTTTGATAGCTTGAGTGATTTGTTAGTAGCATTACCTTAAAAGTATGGATTGTGAAATTGGGATAATTAGGGATGCTGAAGAGTAGACTTATCCTTGACTTTCAGGCACTTGCTTTGCAGGAATGAAAAGTCAGCTGGTGAGTACATTTATTTTCTTCTGTGGAGAAGCCTCCTATATATACACTGCACTTATTTAAATCATTTCAAAGGATAAGAGAATGTACAGGTAAATTACTGGAACAAGAAAGAAGACATAAGTCTGGCACTCAGAACTAAGGTGTGGGTCATGCTTGGAATGATCTTGAGTCATTTCTAGAGGTCAAGGTTGTGTCAGTGTCCCATCTATTTTATAGCACTTAGCATATGTATATAGGAGTGATGAATAAATACTAAGTAAGAAAAGATTTGATTAACAGTCTTAAGATCATAAGTCAACAAAAGTCATTGCTGATGGGAATTTCAAAGGGATTTTTATAGCTCTAAGTCATGTTGCCTGGTCAGAGCAGTAAGTATCTCTTTAGCTCTCATTATGTGCCTTGCTATATACTATGGAGGGAAGACACAAGAACAAGACGAACAATGTCTTCAAGAAGCTTAACACCTGGGAAGAAAAAACTCAACCAAATAAGGATTAAGTGTATGTAACTCTATGCATACAATTGTTTTAGAAGGCAAATGGGCTTGTATGTATTTCAAGAAGACAGAGAGCAATACTGGCTCAACAGTGGGGAAGGTTAAATAGAATAGGTAGGGCTTAAGAAAGACCTTCAATGATGAGGACAATTTTTAAAGTGTGATGGAACATTCTTCAGATAGGAAATTTAAAAAGTAAAGGCATTCTAAGACTATGTATGTTATTAAGACTCTTTTTGCATTTATACCACATTTTGTTATATTCTGTAATTTCCTTTCTCTTTCCTGAAACTCCACTTTTGAACTCCCTCTTCCAGCCTCAGGAGTTAACTCAATAATCCCTAATCTGCATTTTCCCCTAGTTAATCTTTTCTTCTCTCAGGGTCTATCATGTACTCCCACCATAAACTGTCTCTATAGAGCTTTGCAAGGATTCCATCAAATCCTTGTTCCTGTGACAGCCACTCGTAAGAGGATGGACTGTCCCCTTCCCACACTCTCTTTATTTTCTCACTCATAGTGCCCCCCTCTTGCGCTCACCATGTTGTGCACCCATGGAGTCTTAGCCATCTTTGCATTCTTTATCACACCTAACATAGAGCTTTGCTTATACTAGGTATATCAATAGAATAAATGCCTATTGGATTAAATATCCAGCTCTTTATATAAATAACAGAAAAATTACATAATGCTCAGTGAATGAAAATGTAAAAAGCAAATGCCATCTTCCTGAGGATGGAGCAGATGTGAGCTAATAGATAGAGCCCTTGAAGATTGGGCCTATCTTGTTCATCACTGTCTTGGCCACACCTAGTACAGAGTAGGTGCTGAAAAATGTTTGATGCGTGAATGAATAAAGACGCATAGGTGTATATATGTACCATATCTTCTTTATCCATTCTTCTCTCGTTGGGCAGTTAGGGTGTTCCATGACCTGGCTATTGTAAATAATGCTGCAGTGAACATTGGGGTGCATGTGTCTTTTTGAATTATGGTTTTCTCTGGGTATATGTACAATGGAATATTACTCAGTCATAAAAAGGAACTAAACTGAGTCATTCATAGAGACGTGAATGGACCTAGAGACTATCATACAGAGTGAAGTAAGTCAGAAAGAGAAAAACAAATACCATATATTAACTCATGTATGTGGACTCTAGGAAAATGGTACAGATGAACCAGTTTGCAAGTCAGAAATAGAGACACAGATGTAGAGAACAAACGTATGGACACCAAGGGTGGAAAGTGGTGGAGGGGGGCAGTGGTGGCGGGATGAATTGGGAGGTTGCGATTGACATGTATACACTAATATGTACAAAATAGGTAAGTCATAAGGACCTGCTTTATAAAAAAATAAAAATAAAAAAAATGAGATGCCCAAAAAAAAAATGCATGGGTGGCCACGATGCTATCTATCCCTGCACTTTATGGAGCTTACAGTGTGCCATCACTGCACCTGTCAGCACTGTCTGGCTTTGCCAGGTTCCCACAGGTGGTTCTAGTGGCATCAGTCAACACTTACCCTGCTAACGTGTGCACCACCCAGGTCCAAGCCTCTGTCCCTTCTCCCCATGGAGACAGTTTTTAATAGAGAAAGCTGTAAAAGGGTAAGCTACCATGGAAGTAGACAGACATAAACTTTATGCCAGATCCTGATTCTCAGAAGAGCATCTCCTGCTTGAAATGAGAATATATCACAAAACCCAGAATCTTTATCTCATGAGTTAATTTAAAATGACTGAGATTTTTGTGATTCATTTCTTAAAAGGAAAGATATTGTGTCCCTCATATAAGCTAAACAACAACCTGGCTGTGGTTTCAGTCATCAGGTTAAAGCCCGAATAGTCTACAGCTGCAAATGATGCATTTTCTGTATGACTTGTGGGTTTTCCCTGTCATGGAGTCTGAAGAGGTAGACAAACCCCACTTTTTCTGAGGACCCACTCCCTGTTTCGGACTTTAAATGACAATAGATTCCCTGATTGTGCAGAAACAGGACACTAAGGTACAATAAATAAACAAATAAACTGAAATACTATTTTGAAGTTCCTGAATAATATGCCAATGGCCATGACAGATCTCATTTGGATCAGAGTTATCCCCACTTAAATGGAGAACTCTAGAGAAATCTAATGCTAAATGAATCATCATCATAATGATCAGAATTATAATCATATGAAAGAGAGTATTTAATTTCAAAAGCCAAGTTCAGTTGTATCTACTGAGAACTCTGAGTAGCTTTAAACATATGTAAGTTCTTCCTATTTATTTTGTGGATATATCTTGGCACTTTACACATAGGTCTTGTGCCACATCTTATCATGTTGACAGAGCAAGAAGACTTCCCCCTCCACAGACTTGTAGATACCCTTGACACCTCACAAAGGAACAGACGATATAGCTGAGTGAGCAGGTGCAAGTGTTCAGCCTGGTTTTGTTACATTGAACTCACATAAGGAATTACATTCAATGGTGAGGCTGTATCTGACAAGTTCAAAGTGATTCATTAGCACAAAGAAATAGCAGAGAGAGAACAGTTCTCAGAGCCTTTGGCAAGCATGTTAAAGCAGACCCATGACAGATGAACTCAATGAACTAATAGCTTAAATAGCAGTTGGGAACTGGGAGTGCTGGGAAATGAATGGGCTGACCTTACAATAGAGAGCAAAACTTCATGACTAGAAAACACAAGCTTTCTGGCTCTTGTGGGAGAATGTATCCCATTATGTAGTGTTTAAGGAGACGAGAAAGGGACTATACAGTTATACATGCCATTAATTAAACAGCACAGAGAGACCATAGGTATCTACCTTACCACCTGATTAACATACTGGGTCAAGTGCATTAGATATTTATCCACTGCTCTTGCATCAGAAACCATAAGGGAAATGGCCCCTCAGAAGTGCATCTATAATTCATGGGCCAAATCAGAAGCTGTGCATGTAGACTTACATTGCTATGCATTCTTTCCCTTCTTTCAAGTGGGAGCCAGCCATGCATAAGGAAGGTCCCGTCATGCTGTGCAATTTCATTCCTGTTTGTGTTGTTTTCAAGATTCTTTGGATATCCTGAGACATGGGCAAGGGCAATGCGAGAAAAGGGGGGTATCTAGGTTAAAGTAAAGGAAGTTTATTTATTTTAGTGAATCTTTCAGAGACTTGCAGGTAGCTAAATAGACAAAAACACATTTTTATAAGTCTGGGATGTGGAAAGATGCCTCATAGACAATATTATCAGGTTAAATTGTAAATACATATGTGCAATGTATTTTAGCTCTTTGATATGCATGATTATTTAGTATAGCTCTTGCTTTAGCTATTGTGCCATTTTTTTCCCCAAGCATTTGTATTTGCCTCAAATTTTATAACCTGCTGTACAAAAAAGTGGGTTCTTTGTATAATAGTTTTTTTGATATTTTGAAATACATGTATGTTTTTAATTTTTTTGAGTTAATATATTCATTTTGAAATTTTGAAATTAAATCTCTGTTTAGGATTAACAATTTTAGTAAGCCATTAATAGAAATTAAGAGAATGAATGAAAATAACTTTTTATATTATTATGGAATTCCTATTTTCAACTAAAAAATATTAAAGTGAGGATTATAAGTCACCCATGAGGGCTCTGTAACTAATCAGTTTCACAATTAGAGAGTAGCTCAGAACTATCCTTCCTAAGCACCAGGGAACAACCTGCCAGTCTGACTAAGTAATTGAGGAGCTAATCAAATCCCTAGCCAATGTTAAGGATGATGTAGCTGGTAGACGGCTGACCCGAGACCAGAATAAAACATAGATGGTGGAGCCTGGCCTAAAACACTATCTAGCACTACACTTTCCTCAGGCACCAAGTCCCTTCTGAATCTATTTTAGTGTAATTAGATTGAAAAGATAAAAACTATCACTTTCTGTTAACTTAAAGTACCTACAAACTGAAAGTGGGCTGTTTCTAATATTATATTTCAGCTTTCTGTCTGTTGATCCTGTCTATGTCTGGGTCAGGCAAAAGGATTCCAGAAAAGATAAACATTAGGTGTGCTTTTGTCTTTTACCAAGGCAAAAAGACAACATGGACTTAGTTACATGCATATATTAAAAAAGACCCTGCTCATTCTCTGGTGATTGCTAGGTCTGTAACTTTGCCTCCTATGTTATCTAATTCTCAGTTCATAGCAATTTCCAGCCACGTCAGATAGATCTTGCCTTATTTTCTTTCAGTGAGATTACTCCTTCATAAGTATGTGTTTGCTAGTGGGCAGTCTAAGCCTGCATTCCAGGACCATCACACCATCCATTATCCATCTGACTTGACTCCACATACTGACCCAGTCTCAAATGCTCACTTTACCCCCAATTCAGTTAAAATCCCCCTCGAGTCTGTTTCCATCAGCCTGTAAAGAAAGGGAAGACATAGGTCCCAGAGACATCCAAACAGGCCAAAGTCTTTTGATTGACCACATGGAATTGGGTACACATTCAAAGATGTCTCTGCCTCTGCCCAGGCTACTTAAATGTGGGTAAATTGTGCATATCGGCAAGCCAGCTGTTGCCTTCAGCTCAATCCCATCTGATGTAGGAATCCCAGGAGGTCAAAGAGAAGAGCTTTTCGGTTCTCTGCTGTACATATGGTGGTGCAGGTGGATCTTTGCCCAGCCTACATGTCAGAATGCAGAGAAAGAGTCATACTGAGCCTTCTTCCTATTGTTTTCATCTGCATTATGTATTCATGCAGTTCTGTGTATTAGTTAAGACAAGTGCCCTAGAAACCGGAAGCCTTTGTTCTTTTTCTAACTATCTGAAAATCACCAAGTGGAGCTAGGAAATATTCCTAGATTCTTTGCTTATTCCTTCATTTATAATTGTAAATGTGGCATGCTTCATAAAATAAGAAGGTGGTGGGAATCATTTCAAGTTTGCAGAGGACTTGGCCATCTATATACTTGTTTAGAGATGTGAGGAATTCAGAGTTAGATTATTCCTTGTGAGGATGGTGGTCACCTCTGACTTCTATTCTGATGTGACCTCTGGAGAAAGCATCAATCGAAATGGGAGTGGACAGTGACATGGAAAAACAGAGAAGAATTAAACCAAGGAGGAACTTAGATGAAATATGTGGGAGTTAGCAAAAAATATTAAGGCATTAACAATAATTTAAGAGTTTCTTTAGAGGGGTCAAGAAATAATATGAAAGAAGCAGAGATAAATTTCTTTTGCAAGACAAGAGATCAGAAAGAATAAGTAAATCAGGCATTAATGAGCAGACCGAGAGTCCCTTTGGGATGTCTGAATTTAAGAGTTTCCTCCCGAGTCTCCATTCTAGTTGCTTGTATGAAATCCTTTAACAGGCATAGGCAAGAAGCAAGCTATAGGGTTGTCTGTTCTATAACGAGCCCTATCAGACATCTTTAGTAGCAGTTCCTCTTTCCCAAAGATTATGTTTCCTTATTCTGGGCCTTTCCTCTATTTGAATTTCTCCTTTGGTCTATTTGCCTACCACCACCCTCAGTCTTTTCCGCAAAAAAGGAAAGGGATCTAATCAATTCAGTTGCCCTATGGAAGTTATTATTAACTTTTCTTCTAGAGATAATTGTATTTTAGTTTAAAAAATAGAATTCTTGAATAGCCGCTGTGTAACCCACCAAAATAGGGGAATTTCAGGTGTGTTGGTCGGCATATTTGAGGGCTTGTGATGTTTCAAAGCACTCCAGATATCACTGCTCTACTTTATTAAAGACAAAGCCAGCCACGTGTCTATATTGGTCTTTGGGCATCACATTTAAAGGGAGAAGAGTCCTCATTTAACCATAAAGCATATATGGTGGCTGTGGCACAGACACAAACAGAAATGAAAAAAAGTTTGGAAAAGGAAGGAAGAGATTTCCATGACATTTTGACTAAAGCCATGTGTCTCTTAAAGAAGTCTTATTATACCAAAATAATATTTGCTAGATTCTTTAGGGAGTGAGAAACAACTAGAATTATCAATACACTTCCCTGATTTGCTTTATAAAACCAAATGGCTATTCTCTCATTAGTGAAAATTGCAAAACTATGCAAATTTAGTTGTGTGTCACTGTGCGTATGTGTGATCTGCTTTACTCTTAACCCTGATTTCCACTTGGATTCTATGAGACTACTTACCGGTAATGTTTGGTTCATAGAAGTTTATTGTTTTTTTTTTTTTTGCTGTACGCGCCTCTCACTGTTGTGGCCTCTCCCGTTGCAGAGCACAGGCTCCGGACGCGCAGGCTCAGCGACCATGGCTCACGGGCCCAGCCGCTCCACGGCATGTGGGATCTTCCCGGACCGGGGCACGAACCCCTGTCCCCTGCATCGGCAGGCGGACTCTCAACCACAGCGCCACCAGGGAAGCCCTTTTTTAATTAATTCTGTGAAAATACACATTATGATCTTTACCTGAAACGTGTTTTGAGTAACACCGGGGCCTATGGTTTCGGTTGACTAAAGTCTTCTTTTCCCCCTGCAGAGAGGCTCTGCTCTGTTAAGCAGCTGCTTCACTTCACCCCAGTGGTTAATGCATTTTGCTAACTGTAAACATAATGTTTATTTATGATAGAATTTATACAGTTCTTCCTATCAATTGAAATGGAATCTCCCCATTCTCTGAGACAGATAAGCATCTCTCTTCCCATTCTTTCCCTTCCTTCTTCTCTCTTCCTCATTCGGTCTCCCTCTCCCACACAATCTCAAGATCTATGGAACATCGCAGAATAATAGAATGCCTTGAAAAACATTGTTGAAAAATTACTCATAATAATAATGATAATAAAAATAGAGTCAATTTATTGAGCAATTCCAATGTGTTCAGCTTTATTATAGAGTTGTTGCATTACATTGTCTCAGTTGTTTCCCAGACAATCCTATAAAGTAGGAAATATTATTATTCCCCTTCCACAGAGGAAACAAGCTGAAGTTCAGAGTGGTTACACCGTGAGTGGAAGAACAGCTGTGCTGTGCCTGCTCTGAATCTCTCCACTCTTTGAGTTGAAATAAGCTCTCTACCTGCCTGCTGTTAGCTTAAAATGAGATTCCAAAGGACACTAAACGATCTCAATATAGCTGAGTGTTTGTCCTAAAGAGCACATCTGATCATGATCCTCCACCAACTTAAAATTATTCAGTTGAGGGCTTCCCTGGTGGCGCAGTGGTTGAGAGTCTGTCTGCCGATGCAGGGGACACGGGTTCGTGCCCCGGTCCGGGAAAATCCCACATGCCGCGGAGCGGCTGGGCCCGTGAGCCATGGCCGCTGAGCCTGCGCGTCCGGAGCCTGTGCTCCGCAACGGGAGAGGCCACAACAGTGAGAGGCCCGCGTACCGCAAAAAAAAAAAAAAAAAAAAAAAAAAAAAATTATTCAGTTGATCCAAATTTCCCTCAAAATGAAGTTCAAGTTTTTTATCAGAGTGTCTCTAACCTTCATGGTTTGGTTTCGGCTTTTACACCTTGTAATCCATCTCTCCTCATGCCTACCCTCCCCTTTAAGTTGGCCTCAAGGCCAAGGATTTGTATATTTCCCTTCTGTCTATTTGCAACCTGCTTCTTTCTTTACCCCGGCTAGATTCTACTCTCCTTCAATTCTCATTTTAGGCAATTCTACTCCTGGGTGGCCTTCCTGACAATGCCTGCCTCCCCTACTTGTTTCTCTTGTGTTCTTACAGAAACCTGACCGTGCTTATATCTTTCTTCACCTACTGACTTTTCCCTCATTTACTAGATGAAAAGATCCTCAAAAACAGACGCAGCTTCTCCAACACTGCATTTCCAACCACTCACTGCCTGGCGCCATGTAACAATCAGACAATATAGCCTCAACTGAACTAAAATAAATCCTTGATAAAACTTTAAAAAGTTAATATATGTTACTGCTTGTCACTTCAAAATCATGCACGGGTAAAAACTCCTGTCTCCTTTTAAGTCCAGGCATAGTGGTTTATTTAGGAATGGCATGAGAACAAAATCTGGCAAAGAGTTGGGTTAATTTGGTTAGAACTATTGGGAAGCAGAAGTTTTCCTTTACTGAGAACATTGAGCTGGGGGAATACAGATCTGGATCTGTGGATGGCCTCCAAATGAATAAGTCTGATTTTAGATAGATAGATACATAGATATAGATATAGATGTATATATAGACATATATATTGCCTAGGTCAATTCAAGTTGGGTTTCTATAACTTCCTACTAACATAAACCTAATACCTTGCCTTAGTTTATATTTTTATAACTCCTATCTATTCTTCACTCTCGTTAATCCTTAAATGCTTGCCTGAGTTATCATGTTATGCAAATGTGATCATGCAGCTTCCTTTTCTAAACTGTTCCAATGATTCCCCATAACCCTTCAGTAAATGCTTTAGTATTGAATAGAGCCCTGGTCCACACGTGCAGTTCTATTTATTGTTACTCCATGTGGGTCACAGCTCTAACTCTTACACTTGATAATCCTTCTACATAAGGCAACGTTTCACTCTTCCAGGGGCTAACACATGCATTACTTTCTGTCTGAATATCATTCTCATACAACCTTGTGAATGAAAGTTTCTACATTAAGATGCTGATCAAATATTCCCATTTCCCTGCTCCTATACAGTTAGTTGCTTTGTCTTCTTCTCGAATGTAAAATTCAAACCTGCTTCTTACAGCATCCATTGTACTACATTGCAGTTGTTTAATTTCATGACTCTCTTTCTGTGGAACATTTGATCTTTAGAGTCAGTTTTGGTGTCTTGTTCATCTTTGTAGACAGATTGTACAACACAGTCTTGAAACACAGTAAATGCTCAAAAAGTGTTCATAGAATGAATGAATAAATGTATCCAGTTAGGTGGTGTTCTTTTTCATTATAAACAGGACTTGGCAAACTTTATCTGTAAAGGATCAGATAGTAAATATTTCTGACTTGCAGGTCATAGCATCTCTGCCACAACTACTCTGTTCTGTGTTGGAGAGCAAAAAGTAGCCATAGACAATACAGAAGCAAATGGGCATGGCTGTGTCCACAAAATATTTCATGTACAAAATAGGGCCTTAGTTTGCCAACTGTTGGCATACAGGAAAGACATCATAGTTCTTAAACTGACTATAGATAGATGTTGAAAAAGGGTTCCCTGCACGAAATAGAAGAGGGGTGGTACATAACTTTTAGAATAATCATATTGAAGTTAACCTCCTTCATGTTGTAAAAGCTCTTATTTACAACATCTTTGATACAGCATTTCATACCATGTGTTCTAGTAGCTCTGTTATATTTTATTAAAATCTATCTAGTTACATAATCAATAAGGGCTGATTGAAAACCTAATCGTATTTTCTTATTTAAAGAAATTTCGAATAAGATGTTCAGAATTAATGTTGAGTATGCTCTCTGTCAGTAGAAAATGTATTCTGCTGTAAAAAGTTGGTGGATACTAAGTTTCATTTTGAGAAATACAGAGCTTCATTTATTTTCCCTTAGTTATCAATGAAACACCATTTTTCAAACAATTTTATTCTTTAAACTACCTGTTTCCAAAAACCCAAACCAAATGAGAGTTCTCTAACCTAAAATCAAGCTAATGGTATGATACTTAAAATGGCTCCATTTTAAAGGACCAACTGTTGTACTTTTCTGTTTTTTTGAAACCATTCAGTTGTAGAATATTTGATGGTTTCCAATTGTGAGTCTCCTCTAAGCACTGTTCCAGCACAGTAAGAAGCAGTGGGTTTGGAAAAAGATGGCAACACTTGAATTAGAAGAGTAGACATGAGCAGGCAACACTCGAATTAGAAGAGTAGACATGAGCAAACATATGGAAATCATTTAATTATTTGGAGGTCATCTTTTGGACAGTGTCTGCTGGGCCCAGCTGGAGCTTAATGCAAAAGCCCCAAAGCTCTAGCAGTACCTCCATCCCATTCAGTGCATTTTGCCAAAAAGCCATGCAAATCTACTTTCTAATTAGGTTAAGCTTTGTCTAGATTTGCCCAAACCAACAAAAACACTTTTATGCAGACAAGATATGATATTGTCATGACTGCATCCTGTTGTTCTGTGTCTTTTCTTAAATGCCAGATTATACATATTATGCTTTTTGTTTTGTTTCATTTCTATTTGCTCAACTTGTTAGATACACGATGGAATTGTGGATGCTTTGGTATTATAAAGATATCACCATATTCTAATGGTCTTTTGTATGAATAGTATAGAATCTGCTTTTATTTTTTAAGTTTTAAAGACACTTGGCATCAGTGCATAAAAGCACCTTAAAGGGCTACTTTGCTACATACACAGATAGAGACTTTTGAAATGGTGAGATTTACAAAACGGGGCAGTTTAAACCCACAAATGTGAACTACTTTTATGTGGTCT
>RJWK010036312.1:0-21739 GCA_004363435.1 Platanista minor | reverse complement strand
CTTTTGGAGCCATCAACAGAATCAAGATAACGAAAATATCCAACATTGCCAAAAGTTTTCTCATGTCCTTTTGTTATCCCTTCCTCTCACTGGTCGTCCTTCCCCCCATCCACAGAAAACCACTGATATGCTTCCTGCCACAATAGATTAGTTTTCATTTTCTAAAGTTTTCTAAACATGGAATCATGAAGTATGCACTTTTGGGCCTGGCTTCTTTCACTGCTTATGTAATCATTCCGAGAGTTATCTATGTTGTTGTATGTGTCAGTAGTTCAATCTTTTTGTTGTTAATATTCCATTGTATGGATATACCACAATTTGTGTATTCATTAACATGCTGGTATGGATTTGGGTTGTTTCCAGTTTGAGTCAGTTACGAATAATGGATGACAGCTGGGAGGGGAATTGGACTCAAGAACGGTTTTTCTCCTTAATATAATAATTGTGACTATATGTCAGGAATGAGTCAGGAGAGAGCAAAAATTAATAGCAGGAGAGAAGGGAGATGGCAATGTCCTGAGTGAGGCGACATGGAATCTTGTGCACAAGAAGGGAGTCTGGCTTTAGTAGGAGTGGAAAATTGATTGATCATGACAGGTGTACGTGGACAGATGCTGGAAGGTGGGTAGGTGTGGTGGCAGCGGTGGTGGAGGGTGGGGTCTGTGGTAGCTTTCCTCTGATTACTTCAATTTTCTTGGTGAACTAAGAAGCAAGGTCACAGCTGAAAGAGAGGATGGATGGGCTTCCCTGGTGGCGCAGTGGTTGAGAGTCCACCTGCTGATGCAGGGGACACGGGTTCGTGCCCCGGTCCGGGAAGATCCCACATGCCGCGGAGCGGCTGGGCCCGTGAGCCATGGCCGCGGAGCCTGCGCGTCCGGAGGCTGTGCTCCGCAGCGGGAGAGGCCACAGCAGTGAGAGGCCCACGTACCGCAAAAAAAAAAAAAAAAAAAAAAAAAAAGAGAGGATGGAGAAGAGGAGTTGGAGGTTTGAGAGATGAGAGATATGAAATAATCATCTGAAATTGTATGCCCTGGTATATAATTGGTACGTCATTCTGAATGGGCTCAGACGGGTAGGACAGTAGCATTAGTCAGAAAATTAAACAGCTACAAACTTAAGCGTCATTCACCCCGAAAAATACGGGCATGCCTGAATTCATTGCTCACAAAACTCAAACCCTGACAGTTCTCCTCTATGACTTAACATCAAGACATTGAGTTATACCTGTTCTCTGTGCTTCCCTTTCATTACAACACTTCACTTTGGGGTTGAGAAATGTTAAGCCAATTTCCTTTTAGCAGCTTGCCATTTTGCTATTAGTTACTGTTTAACAAGAGCCATATCAGTCATGCGGCACCTCCAGGGGCGGGGTGGATATGTGTGTTTCTGGCAAGATAGGAGTTTGTTTCTTCTGTTTCCTTTTAATTCTTTGTTTCAACCAGGAGAAAAAAAAAAAGACAAAAAACCAAAAACCTAGGTTTCTCTGCTTCATTTTGGTGATGGTGTATCAAAAGGAGACCATCCACATAACCTGAGATATCTCAGTTTTGTTTCATAGACACATTTGCCAAATTAAAATCTGGGTTATTGCCCCTCATGGGGAAAAGAAAAAGATATTTTCAGGTCTCCTTAGTGCATCCATAACAAGAAGGAGCAATGCTCTTAAAGAACATGAAAGCACCTCTATTCCAGCTTCCACTGTGGAAAAAATAAGAAGGAAAGACTGAGCTTTACAGAATTTGTTTTGATCATTCAACATGTTTTCAATATGATGCTAAATTTGATTTTTAAAGAAATAATAAACATGCAATGGCAAGTCCATTGGGCAAAATTTTGGCTTGAACTTGAAGTGGATGATAAGACAGGAATAACAGATGGGGAGAGAACACATGAGAAGAGAAATTTTATAAACTAAATCCTGGTGGGCCCAGTGTTTTTGGGAACTCTCAGTGCTTTGACTATTTAAATATTAACTTCACTTTTCAACGTCCTATTTTTTGTCTGATAATAACAAGTGGGGGATGAGCAAGTTATTGAACAACATTCTATTATAGTCCAAAATGCCAGAAAATCCATTCAAGGCTTCCTGTAGTATACAACTATAGGAATTAATGAATAAAACTGAAGAGACCTCTGAGGAGGAAATTGTATGATTGTATCATAGTGCCACCGGGCCTGTACAACAATACTCTGCTCACATGGCATCAATTTGTTAATGCAAACATGAAATTGTGTATTTTACATGGAAATTGTATATTTTCAACCTCAGGATAGGTATGAGATGCCAATCCTTCAAAGAGAACAAATAATTTATATCATACTGCACATAGGAGACTTTCCATTTGGATGATTCACTGATTTCTGAATACTTTTGAAGTGACCATTTCTAGATCCAAATGCCTTTATCTCAGATATTATCATTATTATAGATTGCTAGCGTTATCAGACTAGAAACTTTAGGATGAGTGCAGTGGAGGAAATCAGAGACCTATCACCCAAATACTATTACTTGAATTAGAATTTATAATAAGGAACACTAATTTAAATTTTGTAGGATATAAGCCTTTTTTTAAAGCTTTGGGTGAATTCAGTTGCATTTTTATATATAGTTTACAGCTATCCATTTGTTTTAAATTATGATGTCTTGGTTTTGAGATTTAATCATGGTTTTAAACTTAGGTATACTCCCCAGCAGGAGCACAGGACACCCATTCATCAAAGCTATAAACGACATTTTCCTTTTGTTGCCATACATACTCTATTTTAAGGTAGAGGGAGTAATAGACATTTAAGAATGTTTCAGAAGACTTGGCATACCCGATCAGCATGTGCAGAGGCTTGCACCCTCCATTGCATATAAATGTTTTCAGACTGTGTTTTGGTAGGAGCTTATCCAGATTAGCTATAGAGTAAAAGAATGTTACAGCAGGAAGGAACCCCAGAGAGGGTCTAGGGCTCGAGGCCAACTCACCCTGCTTGTTTTATAAATTCTCCTGGAGAAGTTAAAAGACTTGCCCAATGTTACATTAATGTGTAGCATGGCCCCCATCTTCTATTATGTAGGACATTTAGGCAAGATGTACCATGTGTACATAAAAGTACAGACATGGGGTCAGACTAACACACACTAAAATCCCTGCTAAACTGTTAGCTAGCTATGTAACCTTGAGCAAATTACTCATCCTTTCTAAAACGCAGCTTCTGTATCTTAAATTAGAGATAATAAATAACATAACACGTAGGGTTGTAATGTGAATTATGTGAGGTAATCAATTTAATAGGTCATTGCACGTAGAAAATAATAACACAGGAAATATATAAATCCACTATGCTCAAATTTCTGATGGTATGGTAATACATAGTGAAAATAATCTGCTCTAAATGGCTTAAAAATTAAATTTGACTGGAGTTTTATCAAGAATTCTTCAGGGCTTCCCTGGTAGCACAGTGGTTGAGAGTCTGCCTGCCGATGCAGGGGACACGGGTTCGTGCCCCGGTCCGGGAAGATCCCACGTGCCGCGGAGCTGCTGGGCCCGTGAGCCATGGCTGCTGAGCCTGCGCGTCCGGAGCCTGTGCTCCGCAACGGGAGAGGCCACAACAGTGAGAGGCCCGCGTACCGCAAAAAAAAAAAAAAAAAAAAGAAAAGAAATTCCTCATACTATTTAAATTATATTCATGAATCTCACTAGTTGCACACGGTATTAAAATGAAGCCAGGGCACTTATGCACCCAAACTGCCTGTGTAAAACCAAGACACTTTGAAGGAGGTCTGTGTAAGCGAGAAAGTGGATGATCTTACATACCCATCTGCAGGGAAAATGAACATATTACAGATACATACATACATACATGGCTGAAAAATGTAAGTAAACGTGTCCTCTTGATTTATCCTTTTTCATTAACTGAATCTGATCATATTAAAATCAGATTTTGACATCCTCAAGGAATAAGTTATTGTTTTAAGCAGAGACAAGTGTGAGAAAAAATTCTATATGATACTCTTATTCTTTAGAATCTGATGGATCCAGTGGTTTGATCTGCATGTAAGAACTCTGAACCTAATCATCAAACATATTTTTGCAAAGTATAGCCAATGAGATGCCAATCAACAGTGATGGCCAACTGGCATCGAAGTAACTCTTTTTGGCTGAAAAGCAAATTGTACTTGGGTCAGAGAGAAAGCCAAGTCCCTGAAGATTCTCTCACAGCAGTGTAAACAGTAATAGCTCCACTGTTCAGATAAGGGGCATCTTGCTCAAGGCCTCCTTGTAAGTAAAGTAATCTAAACACATTCAGACAGCAATGACTCTTGTTGGAACAAGATTTTAAGCAGTGCCTAAAAGTTCTTTAAAAATATACTTAAAAGTTAAAAGAACTTGTATCTCTATTGCAAATTGGGGGTCAACTTAATTCAAATGCTGTATCATCTCAAGTTATCTAAGAAGCTGAAGGCAAGATGGAATAAGATAGTTGAAGGACTTTTTGGATGAGACACCTGTGAAAGATGTAGGGTAGAGGAAGCAGAATAGGCAAGGAGAGCATCAGACTGTGATGAAGGTCTAGCACCTGTGTAAAGAGAGAAGGAAGGAAGGATGATGATGTATTGAATAGGAAGAGGTTCAAACTATACTACGTAGAGCTCTGACACTGCATCAATCAGGTCGATGGAGACCCACAAAGCAAAGACTGCCCTTTAGAAGAGTCTGGTGTTGGGCAGAAATGTCCCAGCCCTAGTAGCCAGTCACTGGCTGGGTGAAGACTGAATAAAGTGCGGACTTGGCATGAACATTATGGTGGATCCAAAGGTTGGGCCTCTGGAGGTTGTCTGCCAACCCCAGTACTTGCACAAAGTTCTCTGGAAGGGAGATCTGAGCATTTCCATGACTGCCACAGATGCCTTCCTAAAATAATATACACAAGGGTTCTCCAAATGGGTTCCTTAAAAAGACAGGAGGGTTAGATAAGAATGATTGAAACAAGAAATATATGCATTTTACTATATATGACATTATATAGAATGAAATATAGATAATAGCTGGGGTTCAGGTATTAACTTCCGTTTACTTCCAGTTTCTGTACATAAGCATTGGTAAAACCTTTGGCCTTGCATGGCTTAAGCAATTGCTTCCGTGGTAAGTTCAGGTTTCCTTCTTAGCTATTTTATGGCTCAGGTTTCTTTTATCTGAGTTTCATGCAATTCTAGGTTGAAATGGCTTTTCCATCAAATAACTGACCATACTACCAGTATACTAGAAAATTATCAGTCTCAACTGTTCTTTCATTAATTCTGACTTTGTGAACTTTCAATAGCTTAATGACTTCTTTATTTCAAAAAACCTAAAAAGTGTTCTTCCTTCTTCAACAGTCATTGTTATGTGGGAATGATGATTCCACATATAAGATCCTTCACAGCGAGAGGAGATTGGTTCAAGAAGGCAGAGTAGAAGGACGTGCTCTCACTCCCTCTTGCAAGAGCACTGGAATCACAACTAACTGCTGAACAATCATCGACAGGAAGACACTGGAACTCACCAAAAAAGGTACCCCACATCCAAAGACAAAGGAGAAGCCACAATGAGACAGTAGGAGGGGTGCAATCACAATAAAATCAAATCCCATAACTGCTGGGTGGGTGACTCACAAACTAGAGAACACTTATACACAGAAGTCCATCTACTGGAGTGAAGGTTCTGAGTCCCATGTCAGGCTTCCCAACCTGGGAGTCCGGCAATGGGAGGAGGAATTCCTAGAGAATCACACTTTGAAGGCTAGCAGGATTTGATTACAGGACTTCGACAGAACTGGGGGAAACAGAGACTCCACTCTTGGAGGGCACACACAAAGTAGTGTGTGCATTGGGACCCAGGGGAAGGAGCAGTAACCCCATAGGAGACTGAACCAGACCTACCTGCTAGTGTTGGAGGGTCTCCTGCAGAGGTGGGGGGTCTCCTGCAGAGGTGGGGGGTGGCTGCGTCTCACCGTGAGGACAAGGACACTGGCAGCAGAAGTTCTGGGAAGCACTCCTTGGTGTGATCACTCCCAGAGTCCACAATTAGCCCCACCAAAGATCCTGGGTAGGCTTCAGTCTTGGGTCGCCTGAGGCCAAACAACCAACAGGGAGGGAGCCCAGCCCCACCTATCAGCAGACAAGTGGATTAGAGTTTTACTCAGCTCTGCCCACCCGTGCAACAGGCAGGTCTACCCACCACCAGTCCCTCCCATCAGGAAATGTACACAAGCCTCTTAGATAGCCTCATTCACCAGAGGGCAGACAGCAGAAGCAAGAAGAACTACAATCCTACAGTCTGTGGAACAAAAAACATATTCACAGAAACATAGACAAGATGAAAAGCCAGAGGGCTATGTACCAGATGAACAACTAAACAAAGCGGCGGTAGGCAACCTTCCAGAAAAAGAATTCAGAATAATGATAGTGAAGATGATCCTGGACCTCGGAAAAAGAATGGAGGCAAACATTGAGAAGATGAAAGAAACGTTTAACAAAGACCTAGAAAAATTAAAGAACAAACCAACAGAGATGAACAATACAATAACTGAAATTTAAAATATACTAGAAGGAATCAATAGCAGAATAGCTGAGGCAGAAGAATGGATAAGTGACCTGGAAGGCAGAATGAGGGAATTCACTACTGCGGAACAGAATAAAGAAAAAGGAATGAAAAGAAATGAAGAAATCCTAAGAGACCTCTGGAACGTCCGGGAAGATCCCACGTGCCGTGGAGCGGCTGGGCCTGTGAGCCATGGCCGCTGAGCCTGCGCATCCAGAGCCTGTGCTCCACAACGGGAGAGGCCACAACAGTGAGAGGCCCGTGTACCGCAAAAAAAAAAAAAAAAAAAGAAAAGAAAACAATAGCAGAGATCAATAAAACTAAAAGCTGGTTCTTTGAGTAGATAAACAAAATTGATAAACGATTAGCCAGACTCATCAAGAAAAAGAGGGAGAGGACTCAAATCATTAAAATTAGAAATGAAAAACGAGAAGTTACAACACACACCACAGAAATACAAAGCATCCTCAGAGACTACTACAAGCAACTCGATGCCAAAAAAATGGACAACCTGGAAGAAATGGACAAATCCTTAGAAAGGTATAACCTTCCAAGGCTGAACCAGGAAGAAATAGAAAATATGAACAGACCAATCACAAGTAATGAAATTGAAACTGTGATTAAAAATCGTCCAACAAACAAAAGTCTAGCACCAGATGGCTTCACAGGTGAATTCTATCAAACATTTAGAGAAGAGCTAACACCCATCCTTCTCAAACTCTTGCAAAAAATTTCAGAGGAAGGGACACTCCCAAACTCATTCTGTGAGGCCACCATCACCCTCATACCAAAATCAGACAAAAATACTACAAAAAAGCAAATTACAGACTAATATCATTGATGAATATAGATGCAAAAATCCTCAACAAAATAGTAGCAATACACCATGATCAAGTGGGATTTCTCCCAGGGATGCAAGGATCCTTCAATATATGCAAATCAGTCAATGTGATACACCATATTAACAAATTGAGGAAGAAAAACCATATGACCATCTCAACAGATGCAGAAAAAGCTTTTGACAAAATTCAACACCCATTTATGATAAAAACTTTCCAGAAAGTGGGCATAGAGGGAACCTATCTCAACATAATAAAGGTCATATACGACAAACCCACAGCAAACATCATTCTCAATGTTGAGAAACTGAAAGCATTTCTTCTAAGATCAGGAAAAAGACAAGGATGTCCACGGTCGCCACTATTATTCAACATAGTTTTGGAAGTCCTAGCCACAGCAATCAGAGAAGAAAAAGAAATAAAAGGAATAGAAATTGGAAAAGAAGAAGTAAAACTCACTGTTTGCAGATGACATGATACTATGCATAGCTACCAGAAAACTACTAGAGCTAATCAATGAATCTGGTAAAGCTGCAGGATACAAAGTTAAAGCACAGAAATCTCTTGCATTCCTATACACTAATGGTGAAAAATCTGAAAGAGAAATTAAGGAAACACTCCCATTTACCATTGCAACATAAAGAATAAAATACCTAGGAATAAACCTCCCTAGGGAGACAAAAGACCTGTTTGCAGAAAACTATAAGACACTGATGAAAGGAATTAAAGATGATACAAACAGATGGAGAGATATACCATGTTCTTGGATTGGAAGAATCAATATTGTGAAAATGACTATACTACCCAAAGCAATCTACAGATTCAATGCAATCCCTATCAAATTACCAATGTCATTTTTTACAGAACTGGAAGAAAAAAATCTTCACATTTATATGGAGACACAAAAGACCCCGAAAAACCAAAGTGGTCTTGAGGGAACAAAACGGAGCTGGAGGAATCAGGCTCCTGGACTTCAGACTATACTACAAAGCTACAGTAATCAAGAAAATATGGTACTGGCACAAAAACAGAAATATAGATGAATGGAACAGGATAGAAAGCCCAGAGATAAACCCACGCACCTATTGTCAACTAATCTATGAAAAGGAGGCAAGAATATACAATGGAGAAAAGACAGTCTCTTCCATAAGTCATGCTGGGAGAACTGGACAGCTACATGTAAAAGAATGTACAGCATACATTCTTTTACATACACCATATGGTGTATCCCTAACACCATACACAAAAATAAACTCAAAATGGATTAGAGACCTAAATGTAAGACCGAACACTATAAAATTCTTCGAGGAAAACATAGGAAGAACACTCTTTGACATAAATCACAGCAAGATCTTTTTTGATCCACCTCCTAGAGTAATGGAAATAAAAACAAAAGTAAACAAATGGGACCTAATGAAACTTAAAAGTTTTTGCACAGCAAAGTAAACTACAAACAAAACAAAAAGACAACCCTCAGAATGGGAGAAAATATTTGCAAATGAATCATCAGACAAAGGATTAATCTCCAAAATACATAAACAGCTCATGAAGCTCAATATTAAAAAAACAAAGAACCCAATCAAAAAATGGGCAGAAGACCTAAATAGACATTTCTCCAAAGAAGACATGCAGATGGCCAAGAAGCACATGAAAAGCTGCTCAACATCACTAATTATTAGAGAAATGCAAATCAAAACTGTAATGTGGTATCACCTCACACCAGCTAGAATGGGCATCATCAGAAAATCTACAAACAAGAAATGCTGGAGGGCTTCCCTGGTGGCGCAGTGGTGGAGAGTCCGCCTGCCGATGCAGGGGACATGGGTTCGTGCCCTGGTCTGGGAAGATCTCACATGCCGCGGAGCGGTTGGGCCTGTGAGCCATGGCCGCTGAGCCTGCGCACCCGGAGCCTGTGTTCTGCAACGGGAGAGGCCACAACAGTGAGAGGCCCGCGTATTCCAAAAAAAAACAAGAAAAACCAAAAAAACAAAAAAAAGAAATGCTGGAGAGGGTGTGGAGAAAAAGGAACCCTCTTGCACTGTTGGTGGGAATGTAAATTGATGCAGCCACTATGGAGAACAGTATGGAGGTTCCTTAAACTAAAAATAGAATTACAATATGACCCAGCAATCCGATTACTGGGCATATACCCAGAGAAAACCATAATTCAAAAAGGCACATCCACCCCAATGTTCAATGCAGCACTATTTACAATAGCCAGGACATGGAAGCAACCGAAATGCCCATCGTCAGATGAATGGATTAAGAAGATGTGGTACATATGTACAATGGAATATTACTCAGCCATAAAAAGGAACGAAACTGGGTCATTTGTAGAGACGTGGATGGATCTAGAGACTCTCAAACAGACTGAAGTAAATCAAAGAGGAAAACAAATACGTATATTAATGCATATATGTGGAACCTAGAAAAATGGTACAGATGAACCGGTTTGCAGGGCAGAAATAGAGACAGAGATGCAGAGAACGAACGTATGGCCACCAAGGGGGGAAAGTGATGGGGAGGGGGTGGTGTGATGAATTGGGAGATTGGGATTGACATATATACACTAATATGTATAAAATGGATAACTAATAAGAACCTGCTGTATAAAAAAATAAAGAAAATATAATTCAAAATAAAAGATCCTTCACAGTGCTACTGTTTCTGAGCTGCCTCTGTTGTTCTACACTGGGAAGATAGGGCAGCAAGACAGTGGAGTAGGTTTTATGTCCCCGGCTTTTTGGAAGAAAAGTAACTGTAAGGATTGAATCTGAGAAGAAACAAACCATAGTCTGTTAGGCTTTGCTCTGTACAGCACTGCTAAACCTCTCACTGCAATGACCCAGAAGTGTTTCCACCAATTTCATAACTTCTAAATCTAAACTACACTAACACCATCCCCAGGCCTGACCAGACCAGCCTCTTTTCTGGCATATTTAGAATTTCTATTTTTAAAAGAATCATCTTCAGCTTCTAACTAAAACCTTTCATTTGGGTAGAAATGTATCACAAAGCACATCATATGCAGAGCATTCAAGCAGAAAAGCTATCATGTCTTCTTTGAAATCCACCAGGGAGCAAGAATTACAGAGTTTTTCCTTAGTAAATTCTGCGACCAGATAAATTAACAAAGTACAGATTACCTCCTGAGCTAAACTCTTTTTCATGAGAGCATAATCCAACCTTAACCTAGGATGTGCCAAAAAGTCTAACAACTCCTCCCCAGGAAAGAATGCACATCTCCTCCCTGACTTGTGCTGAGACCATAATCTGCTGGGCACAGAGATGGAGTGCCAGCACTCAGAAGAAATGAAAGAAACTGATTATAGTGGGAGCTGGAATGAGTGACCAGCCTTATCCCACTGTGAACTCTTCCTTTCTTCAGAACGTACAAATAAGTTGGGTCTGTATTAAGCCTACGGGAAGGGAGGCCTTATGGGGATTTTTAACATAACCATCATTCTCTGTGAGTCTTTTTTTTTTTTTTTTTTTTTTTTTGTGGTACGCGGGCCTCTCACTGTTGTGGCCTCTCAGGTTGCGGAGCACAGGCTCCGGATGCGCAGGCTCAGCGGCCATGGCTCACGGGCCCAGCCGCTTCACGGCATGTGGGATCTTCCCGGACCGGGGCACAAACCCGTGTCCCCTGCATCAGCAGGCGGACTCTCAACCACTGCGCCACCAGGGAAGCCCTGTGAGTCATTTTTGCTTGAATGCTTTTAAGACTTCTCAAGACAGTTGGGTTAATAACGATGCCAATTTTTTTTCCCTTTGTTTTTTTTTTTACATCTTTATTGGAGTGTAATTGCTTTACAATGTTGTGTTAGTTTCTGCTGTATAACAAAGCGAATCAGCTATATGTATACATATATCCCCATATCCCCTCCCTCCTGTGTCTCCCTCCCACCCTCCCTATCCCACCCCTCTAGGTGGTCACAAAGCTCCAAGCTGATCTCCCTGTGCTATGGAGCTGCTTCCCACTAGCTATCTATTTTACATTTGGTGGTGTATATGTGTCAGTGCTACTCTCTCACCAAATTTTAATGTAAACAATTCTTACTGAAAGTAAAACTCTCTAATCTATTGCTTTGTGTTGTTAATGGAAGACAGTTTTCAACCTTAGTCTGAGTCAAAGTAGTTGACTTAGTTTGGCTATACTACCTGTTTCTTAAACCAAAGCAGTTGTATTACTTTCACCTTTATAAAAAAATCATTGCTTTTAAAAAAATTACAGAAGTTGTCTTTGCTCACTGAAAAAAAATCTAAAAAATCAAAACTATATAAAGACTGAATTTGTGAAAGTTTTAAACTCACTAGAAAATTCAAACAGTACACAATACTATATGAAATACAGAGTGAATATTCACCTTTCCCCACGTGCCCTTTCCCATATCCCCTCTCTTGGGATAACCCAGATCTTTTGCTATGCATTTTTACAAAAGTTGGTTCATACTTTAGTTTTCTGAAGCTATTTTTATTTAATAATAAATCACTAACAGCAGCCCATATCAGTGAAGACTGGTCTATCTCATTCTTTGTATATTTGCATCCCACTCCATTGTATAAACTTTTGATTTAATTGATTATACTAAGGAGTATTTTGTCATCAAATTGTCTCTATTGCTATTAAATATGGAATAAATATTGTTGTCCATATGTCTTTTTACTCGGGTAGATGTTACTGTTGGACAATCCCAGAAGTAGAATCGATGATTCAAAGGGTATGCAGAATTAAAATTTTTATATATGTTGCCAAATTGTCTTTTGAAAATGTTACTAACCATACATTACCATCATTATATGGGAGTGTGCCTTTCCTCATGTACTTGCCATTCTAGATGTTATCTCTTTTTTAAATTTAATTTTTATTTTATATTGGGGTATAGTTGACTTACAATGTTTTGTTAGTTTCAGTTGTACAGAAAAGTGGTTAAGTTATACATATACATATATCCATTCTTTTTCAGATTCTTTTCCCATATAGGTTATTATAGAATATTGAGTAGAGTTCCCTGTGCTATACAGTAGGTCCTTTTTGATTATCTATTTTATCAATCTTTTTAATGTGCTAATTCCCCATTTGGAAATCACTGAAAACGTTATTACCTTCAGAGACAAATTTCCAAATATGGAAATGCGATTTTATTTATTCCAACATTCTAAGTTTGAGAAAGATTTGGATGCATATTTTATATACCAAAAACTAAGAGGTGGAATAAGTGACTACACTAAGGAGAACTATGCATCAGCAGCTAAGAATCCTTTCTCCCATCTGGTGGTCCCCAAATTGATAAGAATTAAAACAGTGGTGGCGATCCCCAAGTTACTTTCAAGGTTTCAGTCTTTCCAACTTTTCAAGATTGAGTATAATGAGGTGAAATATCATAGGCTTTGAAGTCAGTTAGAACTGAGATCAAATCTCTACTCTCATTCTGAGTAAGTGAATGAATGCTCTCTTGGTTGGGTTTCCTCAAATGAAAAGTGGTGGTATTTGGGCTTATCTCAAGGCAGAGTTAACTATAGCCTGTGATGGGCAAATAATAGCCTGTGATGGGCAAATGGATAAATATGACCATGTAAAAATTAAATGTCTTTTCATAGAAACAATATACCATTTTACCAAAACAATATACCAAAGTCAAAAGATAATATAGAATCATTTTTAAATTGCCTTCATTCATATAATTTAGCAAAATTTTGTGAGTTTATAAGTATATACCTTCTAAAAGTGGAATTTCTGGGTAAAAGAATACATGCATTTAAAACTTTATCAACATGCCAAATGATCCTGAAAATCGATTTTGCCTATTTACATTCTCAATCGACATTGAATAACAATGTCTTTGTCCCCACACCCTGACTAATAGTGCATATTATTAACGTGTTTTATCTTTTCCAGTATGATAGATTAAAAAAAAAGTTTTTTATTGTTTTGATTTACACTTTTAGCAGTGAATAAATTTGAGCATCTTTTCATATGTTTATAATTATTTTAATTTTTCTATTTTTCTGTGAATTGTCTCTTCTTAATTACCTTTGAAATGTCTATTTTTCTATGAGTAATTTGTCTATTTTTTAGAAATCAGTTTTTAAGAGCTCTTTATAGCTTAATTAAGTCTTCTGTCTTATCTGTTGCAAATAAATTTTCATTCTATATTCTTTTGTGTTCATTTTTTTTTACCATGGAAATCTGTTTTAAAATTCTAGAATATATGTAAACATATATTATATTATGATGTATCTATATCTGTGTATAATCACTTTCTTCTAATGAAAAATATACATTACCCATAATAAAGCCAGATAGGAAACATGAAACACCAAATTCCTGTCCATTGAGTGAAACTGTTAACCCAATTTTATCTCACAGTGATCTGCAGCTCAATTTTGTATTTATAGAGAGAGATTAATGAAAATGGGAATATAAGTGAACTTATACTTGGCACACACTCTCCTTCAAAACATGGAATTCTTGGGGAAAACCATAAATTAAGCAATTACTTTGTTTTTTTTTTTTTTTTCTTTTGCGGTACGCGGGCCTCTCGCTGCTGTGGCCTCTCCCGTTGCGGAGCACAGGCTCCGGACGCGCAGGCCCAGCGGCCATGGCTCACAGGCCCAGCCGCTCTGCGGCATGTGGGATCTTCCCGGACCGGGGCACAAACCCGTGTCCCCTGCTTTGGCAGGAGGACTCCCAACCACTGCGCCACCAGGGAAGCCCACAACTACTTTGTTTTAAGAATTATAACCACTTAATTCATCCCTGTGAACGTGTAAATAGTTTCTCATAAATTAATTTGTGGCTCGTCTTAAATAAATATTTGAATTTTGACAAGACTGTTCTACAAACGAAGCCTTAACCAAAAGAAGAGATTTTGACATTGGAATTGCATGCCCAGAAAGACAAATCTGGGGTACAGCAGTGTGAGAAGACAGTGGGGAATTTTATCAGAGAAACTTTGATGACCTTGATTCATGCCACAAAAATTGGGCTGCTGATTCCACCAGTCCTATTATGACCACTTTCAATAACTGCAAGTTACTAATGCTGTTTATTTCTGCAAACTTATTTCTGGAGAGTGCTCTAAAGGGGAAAAAAACAGGCTCTACGTTGCGTTTTGATGACAATCATTTTGGAATCAACACCCATCAGGCATCAGGCACGCAAATGTGGTTTAAAATGTTTATTAACTTTTTCGTGAGTTATAAACATAAGTGAAACCGTCGATGTATTTACAGTAAACCTAATAAACCTCCAGATAAGGCAGTAGTTAGGTCAATCTTTTACTTCAAGTAATCCCATGAAAGCCGAGAATTGTAAATAAATCTCAAATATCTTATTCATTTTGTTTTTTGTTTATCTGGATGGATTTTGCTCAAACCTGGGACACATAGTTCTACAGATTAAGATTTTTATGAACTATGAGTGTAATTACAATTTTAAATACCAGCATTCCCAAATCTAAGATATTACTAAATTAAAATAACTTTGAACCAAAACTTTCTGTGGTCGCTATGAAATAAATACTTTATGTTCTTACAATTAAATGTTACCAATGGCTTTGAGTTAAAAAGGAGTTAAAGATGAGTGTGAGATTGCCTCTAATTTCTGGCAGCATTTTCCCGCTTTAGTATCTGCACATGAATTCTCAGAGGGAAAGAATGTCCCTCAGTCTCGTCTTATACAACATCACTAATACATCATCCATCCCACTATGTTGAGTCCCTGTATGATGACCTTCAGGAACAATTTCTTGTATGTTTTGGTTTCAGAAGAAGATGCACTTCTAAGCAATTCTTGGCTTTCACCCTATGGAAAGTATACATCTTATAATGGATCATGTTTTCTTATTTCTTATGGTCACAAAGAAGCTCAGAGCCAAAACTGTGGCCCACTTCTGGCAAATGAACAGGATGTTATAATATGCATCTCAAGAGCTAACTATCCTTGCTTGTTATCTTAGTTTTATACCCTATTTTTCTTCCATTCCCATTTTTTTGTTTGTTTTATTTATTCATCTTTATGGCTTATATTATTTCTCCAGAAGGAACCTCAAATCCTCTTTTAGAAGATGGGGGCTAGGAAAATGTTAAACAGATAGATATAAATAAGGCAAATAAATAATAAAATAGATAATAAGGCATATAGACAGAATAAAAACTATTATTATATATAAAAATTATATAATAAATTGATGAGAGGTAGTACCTCATCTCACATTGTACAATGGACGTGTTTCTAGAATGTTGCTTGTGAATCAAATTATTTTAAAGTGAATTATACATTTAATCTACTAGAGGAGCTAGTAGAATGGCATTATGAAATGCCATTCAAGCATTTCATAAAGCACAGAATTTTAGTATCGTATGAATACTCAACTTCTGATATAGATAAGGTTTTTGTTATGCAGATTCAGGTTTTATGTTCCCTGATTTAAAAGAAAACTATTTACAAATGGCGTATAACCTTTATAAGTTGTGAATCACTATGTAGTACACACAAAACATAATATTGTAAATCAACTATACCTCAATTAAAAAAAAAACTAGAGTGTAAAACTGTAAAAGTCCTTGTTCTTTCATTCCCCCTACACCCTCCCACTTTCTAAAATTTTTCACTCCCTAGAGGTAACCACAGTTAATAATTTAATGTAATTTTCCATATAACTTAAAACATTAATATTCATATCAACAATATATATTATATATAGAGAGAGATTCAGGGAAATTTTTAAAGTTTTCTGTGGTCTGCTGGTTTAAAAACAGAAGATAGACAAAATGGTTGGCGTGGATAACTGGAGAAGCTGTGGAGGTCCCAAGAACAGACTTGACCCAGAAAGGCTCTGGGTTCCCATCCAACTCCTATAACTATCTAATTGCATGATTTGGTCCAGTTGCTTTACTTCTTTAACCAGCTTCCTCACTGATAGAGGATAATCACACCTTCTTCATGGGACTGCTGTGAAGAAAAATTGACATAATTGCTGTGAATGTGCTTGGAATACTCTATAGCGTTAGGAAAATGTATGAGAAAAAAATTTGTGAAGCAAATTTAATTTCAACAGACATTCTGATTTATTATTTGCCTACAACAGTTAGGACCTATTTGACTTAGCTCTCAAATTCTTTTATCCAAGATATTATGAGTTCCTCTGGTTAATACATCTCAGCCTTCACATGGTTCAGCAAGTGCCGCAGAGGGCCAGTGACCTTGAGTACAGTTCTGTTACCCTGCAAGCCCTCTCCCTCCTCAAGGAGTTCTCCAGCAGTTCCTCCCCTCACCTGACCTTTCCTGGTTTCACTGGGCAGACAACGGGTGGTAGGCAGGTCTGTTCCTTTCGTATGCAAAGCATTCAGTATTCTTCCTTTTGGGTTTTCATTATGCCCTGGAGAAGTCTGATTAGCAAACTAGATTGATAGTTTATTTAGTAGTTGGAAATACTCTGTGTGCCTAATTTCTATAAAAATTTCTATGAAAAACTTCTTCACACCTGCTCAGATCCATTTTCATTCACATCTTTTTTTTGCTTTTATAGTCCCACCTCTTTTATTTATTATTTTTTTTGCGGTACGCGGGCCTCTCACTGTTGTGGCCTCTCCCGTTGCGGAGCACAGGCTCCGGACGCGCAGGCTCAGCGGCCATGGCTCACGGGCCCAGCCGCGGACGGCATATGGGATCTTCCCGGACCGGGGCACGAACCCGCGTCCCCTGCGTCAGCAGGTGGACTCTCAACCACTGTGCCACCAGGGAAGCCCAATTCCACCTCTTTTAAAAATAAAGAGGATAGAAGGAAAGAACCAAGTAATATGTGAAGATAAAAAGTAGGAAAGGATTGAATGTGAAAGAAAAGAAGGGATGGAAATGCCCTGATCATGGTAACGTTGCTAAATTCACTTCCTTGGAGTGTAGGCTGAGTGACAACAGATGGAAGCTGGATCAGAGCTGGGGGCTCCCACCACATCTACTGGACTTCAAGGCTTCTGCCATTTCCATTACTCCAGAACACCTAGTTGGAAGCTCATGGCCCTCCTCTATCTTGTGGTGACCATAATGGGATTGAATTTGATACTGGGGACAGCAATTTATGAAGGATTTTGATGAATTGGAGTGTATACTAAGATGGAGCTCCAGCATGGTGTAGGGTCTGGAAACTTCATCACATGAGAAGTAGTGGGAAGACCTGCATGTGTTTGGCCTGGAGGAGAGGTAACTTACAGAGAGACATGTGGAAAGTGTGTGTCATGAAAAAAAGCAAATTTAAATTTCTAATTTTTCCCTATGTGCTCTAGAGATAGAATCAGGTATGAATAATAGAATAGCAGATTCTGGCTAAAGTACTCTTAACAAATGGTGCAGTCACAAAATGGAACTCAGTTCCCAAAAAGGGAGCTAATGGGTTACTCATCAATATAATTATCCAGACAGAAGCTGGAGGACCATCTATCAGATGCTTTTTAAAAACAAGCTTTTGCATTTGGTGGGAGGATAGAGAAAATAATCTCAAAATATTAAAAAAATTTTCTTAATTTTTACACTTAAGTCATTTAAAGGGGAACATTCATTCACGAATCTCAGTTGAGACCTATCTTGTTTGGCTCCTTCCCACCCACTGGCTGCACATGGATGGCATTGCCCAGGTCCTGAGCTTTTCTGGGGGTGGTTCTGAGTCCACTAGAGAGAGTCCAGGCAATCATATTCCTTTTAGTTTTTAAGAGCTCTGAATCAAAATACCTATGTTTTGAAATTCATAAAATAAATGGTGATTTTAAGCTTTAATTCTGGCTCTGGGATCTCCTCATAAGTCTTGGCTAAGAATTTCCAGATCATGAAATAGTTTTTCCCCTGTTGCCTTTCAATAGAGGAAAGAAAAGATAAGTACATTCCTCAGCTCTTTTCTTCCCTTCATGATTCCCCTGCCATCCTCTCAACCAAGGCAATTGAGGGTGGGGGCTGGGGACACGGGTGGGGAGAGTCAAGGGTGCTCTTCCAGGGTGTTCACAGCATCACGTGCTCAACTCCACAACATGCTGCTGAGTCCTGGGCAAGGAAGGAATTCCCAGCATTCTTCCACCTGTTACCTGGTTTTCCTGAAACCCTTATCCTACTATAGTCTCCTTTGAGCAGCACTTCAGTGATTTACCTATTTATTATGTTTATTATTGTTCACTGTCTCTCCCAAATAGAATGTAAGCCCCACGAGGGCCAGGTCTTTGTGAGCATGCCATGTAAGTTTTGTTCCCTGAGGCATCTTACGTTCATAGCACAAATCTGTCATGGTGTAGCCTCTTCAACATTTGTTGAAAGAACCTAGTGGACAGCAATCCAGTGTTAGTTTTCAAAAATCCTTTAAAGTAGGTGTGCTTTATTTCTAGACTCTTACAAATTTTACCAGTAAATATTGTATTAGTTTGGATCCCCCAGGAAAACAGGACCAGTAGGAGTTTGAGAGACTACAGTAGTAATCCAGGTGAAAGACCATGGTGGTCTTTGGACCAGATGTTAGGCATGGAGGGGTCAGGAAGGGACCCGATTTTGAATGTGGAGTGTGAGAAAATGTGGAGGATGGCAGTTCAGAGCTCTGTATAAAGATCTGGGTTTGAGATACAAATTTGGAAGTTCTACAGTTTCATTCAATTTGGTTAAGCATCTATTGGGCATCGTACCATTTGCTGGGCACCAACATAGACATTTTAGGTACAGATACTCAGAATATATAGTGCCTCCCTCAGAGGTCTCATAATTAATGGGAAAAGTAGACACATTAGTAAAAACTGAAATATTTAATACAAGTAGGTATCACGACCATGAGGATGCAGATGCAGGGATAGTTAATTAATTAATGCTACCTTTGGGAAAAGGCACTAAACAATTGAGCTGGAATTTGAAGGTTAAGGAGAATTTCCCTATACGGTCAAAGTAGGATATTCCAGGCAGCGGGGAAGGAATGGTAAGTACAGCTTCACATTTCATAAGGTAAATGTACTCTGGCATGCCTTAACTTGTAGCAAATTAGCTAATTCAGGACCTGATACATTTTCCCTCATAATCTGGAAAATATAAAGAGGCAAATACTACTATCGACCTATACATGATCATATATGAGATCAGAGGCTCTCTATTCATGGGGCTTAAAAAGGACTGCCTTTCATGTAAGTTGCAAATTGATGTCTGGTTCCATAATTTTTTATATTAACCAATGTTTTCTGTGCATGATGACCTTTCTCCCAAAGACGGAGCAGTCGGCTTCCCTGTCTCACAGAATGAAGGCTCCAGATGAACGCAGAGGAAGAAAGAAGGTAATCTTTCTTTGCTAAGCATGGCCCTGAAATCATCTCAGGGCATAAACGATAGAACTTAGAAAATATTTTGTGAGTCCCTCTGGCACCTGCTAGAAGATTCTCTGAGCTTGAGGGTGAGGGGGGCGGGTAAGAATGCGAAGGCACAGAAGGGATATAAAGAGAGAATTTGGCAGCGTCAGAGTCTGAAAAGCCAAATTGGAAGTTCATCTCAGAAGGATTGGAGTCAGCATTCGGGGACTGCCTGGTCTCCACTCCTGCCAGCGCTGCCCTTTCAGCCAGCCTGGCAGTACTGACCACCCAGCAGGTGTTCTGCCTGCCTGTGCCCTAATCTCTCTCTATGTGGGCAATTCCCCTTTTAAAAACTCCAGACATTGGCTTCCCTGGTAGCGCAGTGGTTGGGAGTCCGCCTGCCGATGCAGGGGACGCGGGTTCGTGCCCCGCTCCGGGAAGATCCCACATGCCGCGGGGCGGCTGGGCCCGTGAGCCATGGCCGCTGAGCCTGCGCGTCCGGAGGCTGTGCTCCGCAACGGGAGAGGCCACGACAGCGAGAGGCCCGCGTACCGCAAAAAAACCCACCAAAATTCCAGACATTGGTAAGCACTCCTACTGCTCTAGCAAAGCATGGAACCCCAGAAATCAAGGGATTAGGGGTGGTTCTTAGGGAAAAGAAGCCTCATTATATTTGAGTGGGATGCAGCTAGAGCAGGACCAGTTCAAGATCAACATGCATCCTGCCTCCTGCCTCAGGATGGGACAGTGTGGTCCACACCCCTACTAGAATCCTTTCCCCTCCTTTCATTCTGGGTGTCTGCCTTGAACAGTGGGTTGTTGAGCCACAGCTGAACACCAGAAAAGACTCTAAGGAACAGAATTTTCCACTTCATTGATTCCTTTAAAAAGAAAGGTATCTTATGTGACATCTGCTGCCCGAAGTCTTTGATGCTATGCTCCTTCCCAAGTCTTGGCCTCCCTGTACTATTTTCCATGCCCTGGGGATTTTTTATTCTAGTGCTAAGAAGCTTGATTTCTTTAATTGTTGCTTAAACATTTCTCTCTGGGTATAAATTTGGCTTTGTGTCTGGGAACCCTGTAAAAAAAAATGTCATTTAGTAAGCTGAATCTGTTAAATAAATGACGTTACAACTGGCTGTCAGTAATAAAGTAAATAGTGAAAAGATAGCATGATGGGCTGCTCCGTCAGATCTCAGACAACCTGGAACTGGACTTTTGAACTTTCTACTTAGAAAAGCATGTGGTGACTGGGAGTTTGATGCTTTAACAAAATGACAGGCTTATGCAGAACGATACTGACTTTCTGAAGCACTTTGACAGCTTCTTCTCTCACTTTCTTTTCCCTGCAGTGGAATGAGGGGCAGGCCCGTATTTGACAGATGTCCAGCGCAAGACATTTAAAAACCACGTTCCCTAGGTCACACACAAGTACAGTCCTCAGGCCGAGGTCTGTGTCTGGACACCCTGCTTCCCTGTGCTCCAGTTTCTGGACATACCCCTGTTCTAACATGCCTCTTGTCCTTGGTAAAGTACTTCATCTCTCTTGCCTCCTTTTTATAACCTCTGAAGTAAGGTCTTTTAACTATCTTTTCTCCATGCCCCAGCGAGCAGGAGTTTGGAAATTGGTTGCAGGTGTAAAGAGGCAATGTTTGGTTTGCCAATTACGCTTTTCAAGCTGTCTTGTCCGTTTCCCCTCCTCCCTCCCCGCCCGTCCCCGTTCCAGAAGAAAGCTAACCTTTCTGTAAGCGTTCCCTTGAATTTGTTGACTGCATTTAGGTTCTTTTAGGTCCTGCCTTCTTTTTGGGAACAGGAGTGGGCGGAGAGGAAGGAAGTGTCCTGCAACTACCAATATTTTCCTCTAGGAGGAGCCGCGCAGCCCAGCTGAGAGTGACACGCACCAACTCCAACTCCTCGCCGGGGAACGCTTCATCCCAGTTCCGCGGAGTGCTCGGCCCGAACTGCGCTCGACGCCTCCCCAGCGGGTCTCGAACCAGCCGCCCTCAGCTCCCGCTTCCCCTCGCT
>RJWK010036311.1:0-21784 GCA_004363435.1 Platanista minor | reverse complement strand
CTCTCTCACTTTATCACATCTTACCCTTCCCCCTCCCCATATCCTCAATTCCATTCTCTAGTAGGTCTGTGTCTTTATTCCTGTCCTGCCCCCAGGCCCTTCACAACACTTCTTTTTTTCTTAGATTCCATATATATGTGTTAGCATACGGTATTTGTCTTTCTCTTTCTGACTTACTTCACTCTGTATGACAGACTCTTGTCATTTATCTTTTACCACAGAATGTCAATCTTTAAAAAAAGAAAGTAGCCATAGTAATACATGTCAATGACCAAATTTACTTATACCAGCTGAGCATGTACAATGACAGCACATTAGTACTTTTTGTTCGTATATTTAAAAAAATTAAACAAGAGAAGTATTTTTGAAATAAGGGTAAAGAAATATTCAAAAGTCTACAAGCTATGGTTTGGAAATTTTATAATTTTTCATGGCTTAATTTCTTCTAGATAAATTATTTTGGTTTTTATTATTAAAAAATCACACAAGTATCTAATAATACTAGTTCCCTATATCACTTCTAAATCATTTCTGAGGTCATTGTCACTTTACGTTCAGTTGTTATTTACTTCTGTATCTGTCTGTATGTTGATGTTTTTTGGTAAAAAGTTTTTAGCAATTCCTATCCATAATTCCCTTAATCACAGGGATTTAGCACCCTGTTACTATTCCTACTACAACCCCCACAAACACCTTGCTCATATTCCTATCCTCCCAATACTGTTACAACAGTCCCCCCTTATCCATGGGGGATACGTTCCAAGACCCCCATTGGATGCCTGAAACCACAGATAGTGCCAAACCCTACATATACAACATTTTTTTCCAAACATACCTATGAGAAAGTTTAATTTATAAATCAGTCACAGTAAGATGACTGATTTATAAATTAAATAATAACAATAATAAAATAGAACAATTATAACAATATACTATAATAAAAGTTATGTGAATGTGGTCTCCCTCTTTCTCTCAAAATATCTCATTGTATAACTTCAATGCCTTTTCATCTTAACTAAGCACTCATCACACATTGAGGCCATAACTTCTGCAGTTTAAGGTGTGAAAGCAAAACTAGCATAAATTTCTTTTTCTCTTCGCAATTTCATGGATAGAAGATTCATTCTTACCATAGATCTTAGCAACCTTGGCAAAGGACTTTTTTCTTTCCTTATTAAGTCAAGAACTTTCACCTTTCCACTTAAAGGAAGCAGTTTATGACTATTCTTTGGTATATCCAAATTGCCAGCATTATTACTCTTGTGCTTTGGAGTCTTTATCAAGTAAAACAAGTGTTGCTTGAATACAAGTACTGTGATACTTCAACAATTGCTATGATTACTGATTTTCACCTTCCTCAAGAAGAACCTTCAGAAACTTTGTTACACTCTGATCAGGAGACTTCAATAGCTTCCTCTTAATAATGGAACAGCCAGACAGAAGATAAGTAAGGAAACAGAGAACTTAACACAACTAGACCTAACAGACGTATACAAAATAGTCTCCTTAAGTGCACACAGAACGTTTTCCAGAACAGACCATGTGTTTTTAGGCCATGAATTAAAGTCTCAATAGAGTTAAAAATACATATCATATAAAGTATCTTCTCTGACCACAACGGGATAAAGTTAGAAATCAATAACAGAAGTAAAACTGGAAAATTCACAAATTCGTGGAAATTAAACAACATAATCTTAAACAATCAATAGATCAAAAAAGAAAAATCACAATGGAAATTGGAAAATATGTAAAGACTAATAAAAACGAAAACACAACATAACAAAACTTATGGGATGCAGCAAAAGCAGTGTTAAGGGGAAAATTTATAGCCATAAGCCCTTACATTAAAAAATAAGGGAGATCTCAAATCAACAACCTAACTTTACAATTTAAGGAACTAGAAAAAGAGGAATAAACTAAACCCAAAGCTAGCAGTAGGAAGGAAATAACTGAGACTAGAGGTGAAGAAAGTAAAGAAAAGAAAAATAATGCAGTCAAAAGTTGGTTCTGGACTTCCCTGGTGGCGCAGAGGTTAAGAATCTGCCTGCCAATGCAGGGGACATGGGTTCAAGCCCTGGTCCAGGAAGATCTCACATGCCACGGAGCAACTAAGCCTGTGTGCCACAACTACTGAGCCTGCGCTCTAGAGCCTGTGAGCCACAACTACTGAGCCCACATGCCACAACTGCTGAAGCCTGTGTGCCTAGAGCCTGTGCTCCACAACAAGAGAAGCCACCGTAATGAGAAGCCCGTGCACTGCAACGAAGAGTAGCCTCCACTTGCCACAACTAGAGAAAAGCCTGTGCACAGCAACGAAGACCCAATGCAGCCCAAAATAAATAAATAAAATTTTTAAAAAAGCACTAGAAGAATTAAAAAAAAAGAAGTTGGTTCTTTGAAAACATCAATAAATTTGACAAATCTTTAGCTAGATGGACTAAATAAAAAAGAGAAGACTCAAGTACTAACATCAGAAATGAAAGTGGGGACATTACTACAGATACTACAGAAATAAAAAGGATTATGAGAGTACTATGAACAATTATATCCAATAAATTGCATAACCTACATGTAATGGATTACTTGTAATTCCAAGAAACACAAAACTTACTAAGACTAAATTATGAAGAAACAGAACATCTGAATAATCCTACAACTATTAAGGTGTTTGAATCAGTAGTCAGAAATCTTCCAGCAAAGAAAAGCCCTGGATTAGATGGCTTCACTGGTGAATTCTACCAAACATTTAAACAACTACTATCAATCATTTCCAAACTTTTCCAAAAAATTGAAGAGGAAGGGACACTTTCTAACTCATTCAATGAGGCCAGCATTACCCAGACACCAAAGCCTGACAGACATTATAAAGTTAAAGACCAACATTCTTTATGAACAAACTAGCAAACCGAATTTAGCAGTATATTAAAAGGACTATACATCATGAACAAATGGGATTTATTATGGGAATGTAAGGATGGTTCAACATATGAAAATCAATCAATGTAATATGTCATATCAACAAAAGGAAAAAATCACATGATCACATTTTGATGCAGAAAAAGCATTTGATAAAATTCAACACCCTTTTGTGATAGACACTCAACAAACCAGGAATAGAAGAAAACTATCTCAACATAGTAAAATCAATATAAGAAAAACCCATAGTAAACATCATACTCAATGGTGAAAGACTAAAATCTTTTCTTCCAAGATCAGGAACAAGACAAGGATGCCCATTTTCCACTTCGATTCAGCATAGTATTGGAAGTTCTAGCCAGAGCAATTAGGCAAGAAAAATAAAGAAGAAGTAAAATGATCTCTGTTAGCAGATAAGATGGTCTTTTATGCCAAAACCCCTAAAGTTTCTACAAAAATTCTGCCAGAAGTAATAAACAAATTCAGCAAAGTAGCAGGATATAAAGCCAACAGAAAAAAATCAGTTGCATTTCTATACAATAACAATGAACAATCTCAAAGGAAATAAAGAAAATAATTCCATGTACAACAGCATCAAAAAGAATAAAATACTTAGAAATTAACTTAAGCAAGGAGGTGAAAGACTCATAGAATGAAAACTACATTTTTTTCTAAAAGAAATTAAGGAAGACATAAATACATGGAAACACATCCCATGTTCATGGATTGGAGGACTTAATATTGCTAAGATGTCAATACTATCCAAAGTGTTCTACAGATTCAATGCAATTCCTACAAAAGTCTCAGGGATTTTTTTTCAGAAACAGAGATAGAAAATTCATATGGAATTTTAACAGTCTTTTCAACAAACGGTTCTGGGAAAACTGGATATCTAAATGCAAAAGAAAGAAATTGAATCCTTACCTAACACCACATTCAAAGATTAACTCAATATGGATCAAAAATCTAAATGTAAGACCTAAAATTATAAAACTCTTAGAAGAAAACACAGGACAAAAGCTTCATGAAATGATTTCTTATATATAACACCAGAGGCACAGGCAAAAAAAGAAAAAATACACAAATCAGACTTCTTAAAAATTTTGTGCATCAAAAGACAATATCAACAGAGTAACAAAGTAGCCCATAGAATGGGAGAAAATTTTGCAAATCATATATCCTATAAGAGATTAATAGCCACAATACATAGAATACTCTTAAAACTAAATAACAAAAAACAGATTGTTGAGTTCATAAATCTGTAAATTCGTATCTCCTAACAAATTTCAGAGGCTTTTCTGCCAGTATTTTTTCTATTTCTTTTTCCTGTTCCATTATCTCACTTTCTCCATCTGGGACTCCATTTTTCTTCTGAAATTGAGTCACATAATCTGAGGCTATCTTTACTCAAAAAAAACTTTTTTCTTTCTCTTCTTCAGATTTTTATTGTCTTCATTCTGATATTAAAGCCATCTAGTAAACACTTCACTTCTGGTACTTTATTTTTCAGGTGTAAAATTTGCATTTGGTTATTCTTCATAGTCTCCTGAGATTCTCTATCTTTTCATTCATTACAAACATATCATCTTACATCTCTTGGAGCATAGTTATAACCGATGCTTTAAAATTGTTATCTAATGACTCCAACATCTGGGTCATTCTGGGGTTGCCTATGAAACAATTAATGAAAACAAAACCAAAACAACCATTACTTTAGAAAAGCTGCATTTTAATTAGATTCTTAACATGGAGGATTCAATGATTTAATAAAATAAAATAAAATGCATATTTCTTTCCTTCTAAGATGCTTCAGTTTTATTAATGGAAAGATGAATGATGAACTGAATATGAAAAAAACTGTCTAAAGCATTTAAAACCAAATCAACTAATAGCACATTTAAGTCACATCAATATTTACCAATCTTTCATAGCAGTACAGAGTTTAATAAAAAATAAATAATTTTCCTATTTTATTTAAGTTAACCACATTAATTTCTTTAGTGACTCTCATCTAGTTGTTTGGATATCCTATGCAGTCCTTTATGAAAGGGATAGATTCCAAAATACAAAAGGAGCCTATTGCTTCAACTGGGCATGGATTTGATGCACTTCTTTATTTGGTTGGTTAAATGTTTTTAATACTGAAACAAAGGTTGTTTGGAATTTATTGGAAAAATTCAAATAATGTGCATAACATTAAAGCAGTGAGAAATAAAATGTCCCTCAAAACACAATAAATTAATCCTCAGTCATTAAAATATGTGAATAATAGTAATCCTTTTTATTTAAGTAATTCTTTCCACTCAAAGACAAGGAAGATTTTATTAAATAGTGACTGATAACTATTTTGAGGAAGTAAATAATACCCCATTAGTAAGTTTCTAAGAATATCCTACATGTACATTTCAGGTTTAGAGGCTTGGGAAGTTTCAAATACATATGTTATAATGAGTGTTCTCAGGAAACATTATAGATACTTTTCTTATGAGAAATTTCAAAAATTCAAACATATTTATATGGTTCTGACATTTATAAAAGTGGGAGCCAAGAGATGAATTGCATGGTTAGCATTCTATAATAAATGAGTGAGACATGTAATATTGTTTTGTAAACTGCTCTTAAGTATTTTGACATATCTTTCCCTGGTATTTTAACAGCCGTATCATCATTTTAATAGATAATAAATCTTTACAATTTTATAGACTGTATATAGCTCTAACTTTAAATGCGAAGAATTTTTATAGGTTTCATTTATAGAGAAAATTTTCTTCCTGATGTTATTTGATTGAGAAAGGCTGATTAACTGATGGAGCCATCCATCAAGGTGTACCATCCATCAAGGTACATAATTAATAGTACCTTTAGAACCAACGCATTTAGTTTGTTCACATACAAATTAAACAGTAATAGATTGTGCACTAAGCACTTTAAAGAGATAAGATTCCTGTCAGTCAAATATCTATAGTTCTTGTATTAAAATCAAATGGCATGGGGCTTCTGAGTCGAGAAATAATGTTTCTCTCTCATTCTCTTTATGAAATGCTCCATTACATTTTGTGCATTTTATAGAATTTTTTAAAATCTTGAATTTCACAAGTTTACTTCTACCTTTGATCCATGATACCAAAATACTTGTAGAGTTTAATATTTTCTTCTAGGTATAGAATAATGATCAATGTACAGAGTAAACTAATTGAAAACTGGTGAGGCATATGAATTAAAAAGTTTCGTGGAAAAATTATAAACATATTAATCAAAGCATAGCCTTGCCTTCTTCTCTCCCAAATGTCATTTAAAATATAAAATCTTTAATATACAATAAGTTAGTTCAGGATTTTAATGGGCTATTAAAGTTAATAAATGTTTTATATTTCAAAGAAGCATATTCATTATATCTGGCCTACATCTAATTAGAATGTATCTTTTCGAAAAGAATAACACCAAACAAGAAAGGAATATTGCATTTGCTATTGTTACCTTCAAAGCTGTTTTTCAAAATCAATACGCAATGCTATAGAAACTTGGCTAAATTTTGTTTCATATTCAAAAGTTTTATTTTAAGGGACATTCAGAAAAGCTAAAGGATATGCTTTAATTTGATGAATTTATTAAGCTTCAGTATGTTCAAAGCACTGTGCTGATATACAAAACATGACTGTCTTACTTCAACATTCATTGAGCTCCTGTGGAAGTGTGGAATACAAAAATAAACAGTATATACCCTTGAAGTCCCTGAAATAAGTAATTAAATAAATTAAACTTCAAGTTAATTGGACACACAAACACTAAAGTATAAATTAAAACATATGTGTAATTGTAAGCTTAGTATCAAATGCATATATTGTTGAAAAATGAATTAAATTTCCAGTAACAAGAGCCTGGTATATGTTTAAGAATTTATTACCTACATTACTTCATCTTGATTCTCTCCTATAGCAACATTATTTCTAAAAGGGAAACAATGTTTTAACACAACAACATCTATTTCAAAGATCAAACAATGATATTTCACACATCAGGAAAACAATTTAATATCACAGAGCACTAAGTTTTGATATGCTTTTGCCCAGTTTCTGTTTACTAATTAGAGTAAAAAATCTTACTCAGACTAAAAAAGTCTATAAAGTAAATCCATACTATTTCTTTCTTTCTTTTATTGAAGTATAGTTGATTTACAATGCTATTTCTAATATGTAAATTTACTGATTTAATTTGAGAGCTTGCCAATCCTTCATTCAGGCTCTGACTGCACTGTCTGTGTGAGCGGTGGTACCAAGAGTGCTTCTAATAAATGAGCAATACATAAAACAGAACCAAAATGCTAGATTCTCTACTATGCAGATGATGAGAGTTAAGATTTTTTAATCTTAAAATATTGAAGATATATTAAGTACAGAACTAATTTTTATAGTGAAATAGTTGTTTATTTTTGTTTTGCATAACTTTCCTTTTTTAATTAGGTATGTTGATTTAAAATATCGTGTTACTTTCAGGTGTACAGCACAGCAATTCAGTTATACACACACACACACACGCATATTCTTCTTCAAATTCTCTTCCCTTATAGGTCATTACAAAACACTGAGTGTAGTTCCCTGAGCTATACAGTAGATCCTTTTAGGTTATCTATGTGCTATATAGTAGTATATATATGTTAATCCTAACCTCCTAATTTATCCCTCCTCCTACCACCCATCCCCCTTTGATAATATAAATCTGTTTTCTATGTTGATGAGTCTCTCTGTGTTTTGGAAATAAGTTCATTTGTATTTTTTTTTTTTTTAGATTCGATATATAAGTTGTATCGTATGATATGAACCTTTCTCTGTCTGGCTTACTTTACCTAGGTCCATCCATGTTGCTACAAATGGCATTATTTCATTCTTTTTTATGGCTAAATTGTATTCCATTGTGTGTGTGTGTATATATATATATATATATATATATATATATACACACACATATACCACATCTTCTTTATCCATTCATCTATCAATGGACATTTAGGTTACTTCCATGTCTTGGTTATTGTAAATAGTGATGCAGTGAACACTGGGGGGCACGTATGTTTTCGAATTATGGTTTTCTCCAGATATATGCCCAGGAGTGGGATTGCAGGATCTATTTTTAATTTTTTAAGGAACCCCATACTGTTGCCCATAGGGTAGGAGGGTTCCTTTTTCTCTACACCCTCTCCAGGATTTATTATTTGTAAGCTTTTTGATGATGGCCATTCTGACCAGTGTGAGGTCATACCTCTTTGTAGTTCTGATTTGCAATTCTCTAATAATTAGCAATGTTGAGCATCTTTTTAATGTGCCTTGTGGCCATCTGTATGTCTTCGCTGGAGAAATATTTAGAACTTCTGCCCAATTTTTGATTGGGTTGCTTTTTTGATTTGAGCTGTATGAGCTGTTTGTATATTTTGTAGATTAATGCCTTGTCGGTTGCACTGCTTGCAAATATTTTCTCCCATTCTGTAGGTAGTCTTTTTATTTTGTTTGTGGTTTCTTTTGCTATGCAGCAAAAGCTTTTAAGTTTAATTAGGTCTGATTTGTTTATTTATTTCCATTACTCTAGAAGACGGATCCAAATAGATATGCTGCAATTTATGTGAGAGTGTCCTGCCTATGTTTTCTTCTAGGAGTTTTATAGTATTTGGTCTTACAATTAGGTCTTTAATCCATTTTGAGTTTATTTTTGTGTATGGTGTTAGAGAATATTCTAATTTCATTCTTTCACATGTAGCTGTCCAGTTTTCCCAGCACCACTTATTGAACAGACTGTTTTTTCTCCAATGTATATTCTTGTCTCCTTTGTCATAAGATTAATTGAGATCAGGAACAAGACAAGGATGTTCACTCTCACCACTTTTATTCAACATAGTTTTCGAAGCCCTAGCCATGACAAAGAAGAAAAAGAAATAAAAGGGATCCAAATTGGAAAAGAAGAGGTAAAACTCTCACTGTTTGCAGATGACATAATACTACACACAGAAAATCCTAAAGATGCTACCAGAATGTTACTAGAGCTCATCAATGAATTCAGTAAAGTTGCAGGATACAAAGTTAATACATCTGTTGCATTTCTATATACTAACAATGAAAGATTAGAAAGTGAAATTTAGAAAACAGTCCTATTTACCATTGCATCAAAAAAAAAAAACCAAAAAAAAAACCTAGCAATAAACCTACCTAAGGAGGCAAAAGATCTGTACTCCAAAAACTATAAAATGCTGATGAAAGAAATTGAAGCTGACAGAAGCAGATGGAAAGATATACCATGTTCCTGGATTGGAAGAAGCAAAATTGTCAAAATGACCATACTACTAAAGGCAATCTACAGATTCAATGCAATTCCTATGAAATTACCAATGGCATTTTTCACAGAACTAGAATAAAAAACTTTTAAATTTGTTTGGAAACAAAAAAGACCTTGAATAGCCAAAGCGACTGGCTTGAGAAACAAAAAGAAAGCTGAGAAAGAAAAACAGAGCTGGAGGAATCAGACTCCCTGACTTCAGACTATACTACAAAGCTGCAGTAACCAAAATAGTATGGTACTGGCACAAAAACAGAAACATAGATCAATGGAACAGGATATGGTCCTCTAATCTATGACAGACTAATATTTTAAACAACATGTATTTTACTTCAGAGAAGCATTTCAATTATGAAGTCAACTATATTTTGCCTTAATATTTTAAAATACTTATGTCCAGTTAAACCCAGCACCTTTATTTCCTCAACTTGTCCACTAAAACTAATATAAAATAAGTTAAAAGTTTTAAAAACTATGCAAAGATAAAGAACATTAGACTAGAAGTTTCAGACTGATAAGAGATTAGACATGTGGTGACTTGCTTAAAACATCAGAACATATGGGAGTAGGGGAGCAAGGGATGAGTTACATGACAGAACTCCAGAAAAGTTCAAGGATTGGAGGTACCAGATATTTCAGACACTGACTGAAAACAAGTTGAGAGTCTTTATAACCATCAGTTAGAGCCCCTCATCTCCCTCCCAGATCTCTCACCCTACCCACACCTGGAAGGAGGCAGAGGCTTAATGTCTAGAGACAGTGAGCAACCAAGCTTGCAGGTATGAGGAGAACAGGTACAATAAAGGCCAGCTGAAAGGCATGGTCTGAAAATGAGAGTCTATGGCTTGAAAATTCTGAGGGAGAACAATTAAGTCTGGAGGCAGAATAGAGATTTTCATGGTCTCAGTTTTTTTTTTTTTTTTTTTACTTCCCATTGAGCTTTTTACAGTCAACTACTGCATTGTAAGGCTAAAGAGAGGACATGGGATCCAGGAAACAGGGAAGCTAATGAGAAGAGAAGTAAAGAGAATTCCTACAGCTGCGTCTGGACAGCATCCTGATGGGGGGATGGGGCAGGCAGGATAATGGAGGCTCCAAGAGGAGGGTCAGCAAGGAAGGCAAGGCGTGGGGAAGCAGAAGTACAAGGATGGATTTCCTGATGTTTCTTATTAGGTTTAACCAACAAGAGGGGTTTCACAGTTCCACTGAGGAGTGTGCAGAAAGGATTAATGAGGGGTACACAGAACACTGAGCAAATTAAAGGAGGAGGCAATTATTTACAATAGGGGAGGAAAAAATGTTGGTATGCATGTATCAAACAGTTCACCAGGCCAGGCTCAGGCAGAGTAAGGTAGAGAAAGATGGAGGTGTCACCTGAGTAGCAAACAGAAGATGCGCAGCACAACAGAAGTACACATACTCACAGCGCACTGAGTTGCTCAGTTGGAAACAATGTTTCTGTAGTCACAGTGTTGAAAACAGTGAACATTAGTTAATCCCAAAACTTGAGATATAATTATAAAGGTGGGGGGAATTGTTTGAATGTGAATGTGAATGGAGGTGGTTGGAAGAAGTATCTTCTGTAATGGAAAGTCAATACAGAATTGCAAACATTAAAATCAATAAAAATTACATAAATATTATTTACTTAGAAATACAAATAGTGTTAATATGGATAGAAATATCTAAAAGAAGTGAAAGTAATTGTCCTTGGAGAGTAGAACTTGAGGTAGAGGATGAGGGACAGGGACAACTGCTTTTCATGGTAAATCTTATACTACCTTGACTCTTGTATATGTAATACCACAATAAAAATTAAACTCAAAATATAAAATATGAATAACGTTAAAATGAGTCTGTGACTTTTTTAACCCACCACATAAATGACCCAGATTCAAGAGCATAGTTTATTGTTTATTGAGAAAACTTTAAAATCAGGAAAATAGGAAAACTTGTTTTACTGTGCTTTAACAGATCAATCTTCAAATCAGTCAAGTCATTTGATTCATATTCTACTATCAAAATAACCAGCTAACAAATATTTTTCACCTGGTTGTTGAAACATTGTGTACATGGAACCTAAGTTACCAGTATTATTTTAAAAACCAAATTAATTCATAAATTGGCTTTCTAATGAACATGCAGGGAACAAACGATTACTATACGATCCATGCTGAGAAGCCCTAATCGTTTCAGATTTTTTGGTTTTAGAAATCATTTGAATTATCAACTAATATATCCGTATTAGAGATAACCCTTTATATACAAACATACTAACAACTGATATATGGGAATGATCCCGTGCCCCTTTCACCTCTAACACTGTCAGAACAATTATAAGCATCATCTACTTCCTTCCTCCCCTACCAGGGGCAAGACAAACACCCTACAATAACCAGGGCTCTCATCACTACAACCAGCTGCCCTTGCCAGTGCCTTTGCTGTTGCCACTCCCTCTCCTGTGCACCCATTCTCCTGCTGACAGGGTCTGGTACCTACCTACACCCACACCTGTACCTGGGCCTCCTGACCATCTGTATTCTCTCATTCTACTCCCGTCTGGAACTGGTGCTACAGGAATTCTGGGGCTGAGGGAAAATGCACTTGGACTCTTGAGTTTTAACTTGGAAGTTTTCCTACAACAGCAATGATATGATTGTTTCAGTACTTCAGATATGGTAAGGCATAAGGAGATTTTGTATAACAGTTTAACATAGCCACATAGTTAACCACCGGGAAATTTCCAACTGAATTTTAAATCCTTAGAAGATAACCAATTAGTAAGTTTGAGGTACACTCTGTAAAGACTAGTGAAAGAAAGAAACACTCTCCCACAAAACAAACAGCCAAAACATAAATACCTACAATTGTAAATACTTATCTGAATTTACTTGTTTGCATTTTACCCTAATTACAAAAATGTTATTATAGATTTAATTTATTGCATATTATTCTGTATTATTATATTATAGTTTTATTGAGGTCCAATCATGGAGTCCTCATTTTGTTACTCATGAAGCTATTCTTCTCTTTACTGATTGTGGCAAAGATTCATCTCACTGAACTGCAAACTGACCCTGTGCAATACAATTTGACAATCCAGTTCGTTCATTTGGGATAAACCCAAAGGCTATATAAATACCTTTCTTCCATGCTGTTTTCAGTTCTGTGCTTTAATGGAATGAGGGATATACAGGAGTGATTTTGATTTTACTATTTTACTACATATTACTCCAATACTTCTCCAACTATGAGGTTTGCCAATTAAGAGATTTGGGTAAAGAGGAAAATAGAAAAGGAATTTTTTCTCAGTTGTTTAATAAATTTACTAAGGATTTGGAAAAGTCAGGCACTTCAAATAAAGGTAGAGTGCAGTATCACTACATTTCTTGACTATTAAAGCAAAATAAATAAATGCTCCAACATTTGACCCCCCCAAGACAGTTAGGCTCCCCATCTTTCAAAACTTTAGCAAGACTTTACTATAAAGAAACAGCAAAGGGCACATGATCATCAGTGACATCATTCGGTTCTAATGAAGGGAAACAGAACAAGCATTTGTCCACATTTCCAATGCTACCAATATTTTCTGAGTGTCTACTGTATGCTGAGCAAAATTTAAAGGTGAATAAGACAGATGAGGGCTCTACTCTCATGAGCTTATTAACAAACAAGTAAACAAAGAGGATAATTTTAGGCAGTGATAAATACTATGAAGAAAATAAATGGAGAGAGATAACAGTTAAGGGAGGAGGTCAAATAGGGTCAAGGCCTATCTGAGGTGTTGACATTTAAATTTAGACACAAGTGACAAGGAACCAGCCACTGGGAAGATCTAGAGAAAGATCTTTCCAGGCAGAAGGAAAAGCAACTGCAAAGTCTCTAAGGTGGGAACAAACATAGAGAGTTTGAGAAACAAATGAAAGGAAAAAAGCCATTGTGCTTGCAACCTGGTGAGTGCTGGGGTGAGTAGCAGGAGATGAGGATGGTAAACAAGATGTGAGCCCAAAGAGCAGAGTCACAGGAACATGGTGAAAAGCTGGGCTGACTTTAAGTGTGATGGAAAGCTACCAGGAATTTCTGAGAAATGGAGAGTTAAGATCTTAATTCTGGCTGCTCTGTGGAGAATGGTTTATGGAGGGTAAACACGGAAACAGAAAGACCAGTTAGGAGACTGACAATTGCAATAAATGAGACAATAGTGGCTAGTGCGGCTGGTAGTAGTGGAGATGAAGATAAGGGGAAGGATATACATTACACCATACAGCTGAAGTTCCCAAACTTGTTTGCTTCATGGAGCCCTTCGTGTCCGAGTAATTTTTTTCAGCATCTCTAAGCCAAAAGAAATACCTAATGGTTCTGTTTATTAAAGTAAAACTACTTAATACTGGTAGTCTGAGCATGTAGTGTTTCCCTCACACATTTAATTTAAAATATCCCTTGGCTCCCCTGTAAGGAGTGTCTCATGCCTCTGCACCGTTTGAAAATCATGGTTTTGGGGCTGAGACTTACTGGAGAAGTGGATTGAGAAGTAAAAAGAGAAGAAAATCAACGATGACTCCTGGGTTCTGGGCCTGAGCAACTGGACAGATGGGAGCACTGCTCACTGAGATGGGTAAGAATGAAGGAAAACACAACCACCCTGGAAGGTAGATTATATCCCATTTGTAAATAAGAAAGCTGAGACTTCGAGTGGCTGTGTAGGTCATTCAAGGTAGCACAACTGGTCAGGAAACATGGTAAAATTTGACTCCAGATCTGTCTGATGCCAAATAAAATAATAATCTAATAAATAATGAGCTGCTATAAGTTAGTCAACTTAGAGTACATTAAATATGGTATCTCATTTAATTCTAACAACATTGTTAGATAGATCTGTCTGATTCCGACATCACCTACAGCACATTCCCTCTTAGTTGATAAAAATGATTGTAAAGTGTTGGCAAATGGTAGTCTCATCCACTTAGTCTCAAAAAAACTTTTTGTTAATGTAGAATGAAGGTCTTGAGGGTAGAAGATGAAAGGTAGAAGGTGAAAGGTAGAAGATGAACATTTTACAAATATCCACAGCTTTGCTGTAATGATTAGACTATATTGCTATTCCTAAAATGTAAATTATCTGCCCTCATTTTTATCCAGCCTTGAACAGGACATACATGCGAAAGTTCTAAGTAGAATTGAATGTTGATTTCTTAGGGCAGGTGGCACAATCTCAACCATCTTGATGGTGCCCAGCCATGGAGAGTAGCAGGGAATGTGGGAACTGGAGAGGACACATATGCTCCAAGAGGCAATGCAGTCCCCTTGAAATCTGGACTTTAGTGTGAAATTTAACAAGTGCAAAAATTCTGTCCTTTCCAAAGAAAACATGTCTCGGGGCTAAATTTAGTCCTTGCAAATAGTCTTAGACACAGAATTAAACTTCTCCAACAAAGTTATGACAAGTAACTGAGGGGAGAACCTTAAGGAAGTTGAAGAAGATCATCAGAAGAATCCAGGAGGAGACTGTTAATTCTATGCAGGAAACTGTAGTTAAAATCACATAGTTAAATATACTCTATACGTTTTCTATTTTCTGGTACTGTGTGTTTTTACCGAAATGGAAACAGGAGCACCTTATATTTCGTTCTGTATATTTTAATCTGCCCAGTAAAAAATAATCTTATCAAAATAAATGAAGATGTTCCAGCAGGGAACACTGTTCATTTTTCTCCCTGCCATGAATGACATGTCATTAGACTAGTTGTCTCTGCATCTAGCAGCTTAATAGCATTTGAAATCCTGCAATTCTATCAGCCACAGGAAGTACTATCACAAATGTGGATAGAAGTCACTACCTTAGCTCTTCATTTGCCCTAAGAAGGAACCAAGAGCTCTGTCTTCAGAATTTTTGCCATGGGACCTTCAGTGTTGAAACCCAAACTAAAAAGAGTATCTAAACAATATTATAAATCAGTAGAAATGTCATTATAGTTTGTCACTAATTCTAAAGATAAGAACTCATTTGGCAGTGGTTTTGAAAAATCCTGTTCTCAAATCTTGAATGTCATTGCTTTTGCTTTCCTGAGGTCATAACTGCAAACTAGTTAAGGAAGACACTCACATAGTCAGACAGAGACAGATCCAGCACAACACCATACTATGACTGTGGTGATGGACGGAATAAAAACAAAAGAATCAGTAGGAACAAAAATCTAGCTGGCTCTCCCTGGGGAGTACTTTGAGGGGGGGGCAATTTTATTATTTGTATAGTCTTTCTGGGGAAATAAAAAAATAAATCTGCAGTTTTATAAAGCATAAATGTTAAATAAAGCACAAACAAATAAAGCACAATAACTGTTATGACAGATATCTACTCAGAGTGCTATAGGAGGCTAAAGGAGGATCATCTGAATTAGCTCCTGAGTGTAGGGAGATGGCATGTGACCTGAGTTGGGAGAACGGTATGTATGAAGGCCCTGAGGCTTCCATATAGCAGGAGGCAAAAGCATGTGAGAAGTGGTCGGACACAGGACAGTGCAGAGATGGACAAAAGTCAGATCACAAAGGGCTCTAGACATTGAGCTCTGCTGAACGCTATGGCTACCATTAAATGATTTTAAGTCAAGATGGGATAAGATTTGACTTTGTTTTGGAAAGTTCACATGCAGAGATAAGAAGGATAAAATGAGGGACATGAGATTTATGGCAGAAAAATTCTCTGTGCATCTCCTCCTATGGTATTGCCCAGCTGTCTGGCCTCACATCCTCCCTCACAAAGGGAGGTTCACTTTGATTTTTCTCTCTTAGGAATTAAGAATTGAGACAATTCCAGTCAATCTTTTGTGATGCTTGAACTTAGAAGTATATCCAAGGTTATGGTGGCACAGTGTGATCACATATGAGCAAAACCAGAGAAAGATCTCAAAGAGAAAGAAGGAAGAGAATGCATATAGCCAGAGAGAAACAAGAACACAATACCACGTGGACACAGAGGCTGCATTTCTGGTTTCAGCCCTGATGAAATAAAAATTCATATTTTAAGGCAAGACAAGAAAAAATTTAAATGTAAAATTTTTCTCTGCCCATTTTGGCCTCTACCCTTCCTTCTAGTGTACATCTACATTATGCCTTAACCAGACCTCCCCAATAGGAGAAATACTGGCTGAACCACATAGATCAAATTTTCCCCTTCTGGTACCAGCGATGTAGCTCCTTAGAAGGTAACACTGCTTTCTCAATCCTGTAAGGGGTCACAATGACCTCACTACTTTCCTTGTAGGTACAGACATCTTTGGTGAATTTTATGCATGTCCAATGCCAATTTATCATTTCCCTTAAAGATAACAATTGGTGCAGAACAGACTAGTCAGACAACCTGATGAGGTACTGGGCCAAACCTCCTGGAATTTCTTAGCTTAAATACTTACTTATGACCTACTAGCTGTATTACTTCTATTCTGCCTATTTTATAAGATTATTGTTTCTCGCATTACCAAATGTGTGACTGAGCGTCAGATAAAATTAATGATGATTAGGTAACTTGAAACGATTGATCAAATATATAGTTCTATAAGATCAATGACTGGAATAACTTTAACTCTAGATATGGGAAGAAGCAATGAGAGGGAACCATTTCCTGGATCGTAACAGACTAGTAAAGAAGTGATCCAGAGGCTTTGGCTACTGGTAACAGGGCCTAGTCCAGTAATAGCACATTGAGTGGCCTATCAATGAAATCCTTGCCCGATCTGGGAATGAGCATTACTAGCACTGTGGGACAAACTGGTCACGAAATGCCTCCCAAAACTTGGTCAAAATTAAGACTGAAAGGGAAGGGATTGTAAAATAAAGAATGTTGCCCACCACTTTACAAGAATCAAGTCATTAATCACTGCAGTCACTGACCTACAAGATACCCAGAAAGGAATTCCAGGCAAAGATCAGGATGAGGTAAAAGTGACAGAACTGCCCCTCACATAGTTAGATATTTTCAGGAGAAATTTTTATGAACCTGATTCTTCAGTCTTCCCATACCTATAAAAGCACTAAAACCATTAACTAAGATGTCTATTCCTAGTGACTAGCAGTGACCTTCTACTGAGATGTGTGCTTGGTTGCATGTACTCCCTTCACCAAAATCACACCTATACTGGCCTCCCCTTTTACCTCTTCAGAAGATTCTCAGAGCTCTCTGAGAGACTGTCTCCCAGGTTATAATCCTCAGGTTGGCCCAAGTAAAGAAAATTTCCATTTCTTTCTTAGATTGACTACTGATTGATTTTTTTGTTGACAGCCTCTTGGTAGGTGCAGCTGTATTTCTTGACTTCAGTCCCTGTGCCCTTACTGTAAACTGCCCTGATTTTTCTTAAGTTAGGTTGGAGTAAAATTCAAATACTTGCAAATACAATGAACCCTAACTAAAGCAGGGCCTAATCTCGGACAGATAATGAAAATGAACAGAATAGGAAGGATATGAAAGGTGTTAAGGGAGTAAAATTAAGGAAATTGCGACTGGTTGGATTTGGATGTCTTGGCTCCCCATCCACAGTCTTGGGCACCCATTAGTCATACCCTTCACTGAGATGGGGATAATAGGAGGAGGGGCAGAATTGGTGAGAAACAATAGCGATTCAGTTTTGTGCATATAGAGATTGATGAGAGTAGGATATCCAAATAAAAATGCCCAGCAGTTGAATATGACTGTGCATCTCAGAGGAGTTCTGATCTGGAAATGAAGGCTAAGCCATCTCTTCCATGTAGCTGATTATTGAAACTATGGAAGTGAACAAGATCTTCCAGCAGAGTTGTAAGCCAAGGCCTGTGGAGCATCAGCCTTAAAGTATAAATTGAGAAGAAAAAGTCATGAAGGAGACTCAAGATGAAATGCTATGACGTGTCAATAAGGGAAAAGTTTTCAAGAGAACGCTGGCCAAGTGAGGACATCCCAGATACCTGACTAACTGAGAGGATAACAAATGTGAGTGTGAGGAAAGGAGAACCAAACTCCCCAACATCCTCTAAGTACCTCCTGTGTGGCAGACATTTCATGCCTCACTTGATCTTCAAAGCAACCTTTCAAGACAGGTGACAGTATATCCTTTTAAAGATAAGGGAAAAGACCAAAGTTCCCTGGGGATGGACTATGTCATATTGTGTTTATCTAGTCCTTGGAGGAGTGCCTTCCACCGATTTGTTTAAAGAATGAACATTTTTACAATTTTGTAATAGTCTACTGGAACTACCTGGACTGGTTACTCTCAAACTCACATATGATTTGGGGGGCAACGTTCTGCTTTAGGGACACAGCAGGCCTATTTCCTGGAGCACATCCCTGGATTTCATGTTGTTATTTCATGCTCATTAACAGCATCTTCTCAACTCATCTAACAGCATTTCTTCTGCTTACCTTTCAGCAAAACGTATCAGTCAGAGAAAGAGCAGTCAAGGAAACCATATTTTCGTATCACCAAAGATGTCCTAAGGAAGCCAAATCTTAGTTGCTGATACTTTACAAACCAGTGGAGATAAATTTTGATTAATTATCACAGAACCTTAAATTCACATCTGACTTGGAAAACATGCCAAAAGGATTTGACTATCTTTTGATGTAAACCACAAGTCATGCCGCCCAGGGTATACTTAGTCACAGATCCCCCACTTCCTAAGGAGGCATTATTAGCTCTTATTGTTCAAAAGTCATTGAGGTCTTTTCTGGTTCGCTTATATGCAGAATCTAGAAAAATGGTACAGATGAACTTATTTGCAAAGCAGAAATAGAGTCACAGATGTAGAGAACAAACTTATGGTTACCAAGGAGGGAAGAGGGGATGCAATGAGTTGGGAGATTGGGACTGACATACATACACTACTATGTATAAAATAGATAACTAATGAGAACCTACTGTATAGCACAGGGAACTCTACTCAGTGTTCTGTGGTGACCTAAATGGGAAGGAAATCTAAAAAAGAGTGGATATATGTATACATATGACTGACTCACTTTGCTGTACAGCAAGAAACTAACACAACACTGTAAAGCAACTATACTCCAATAAAAATTAATTAAAAATCAAAGTCACTGAAGTCTTTTCTCCCTGACTTAAGAGGTAAAGAATGTATCTAACACTGAAGCAGACAACACTCCTACCACATTTATAAGTTAGAAGAAAAACACTATTTTGACTTCTTTCTATATATTGAAAATTAGAGACAAGTATGAAAAAAAAAAGTATTACAACAATTTTGCTTCTACAAAGGATGCTTCAAATGCTGGACTGATGGATAGCTTTGGGCCAAAGAGAATGAATCAACTATGGAATGGCCCTGCTTTCCACAAATGCTCTGGAATTTCTAAGCTGCAACATACAGTGAGCAGAAGGGACATTAACATGGTCTCAGTTCCCCTCTTGGGCCTGAAACATATAGGATATTTCATTTAATCACAAGAACCACAGGAGATATTCTTCCTGATTTTCAGATCACTGAGGCTCTGAGAAGTTAAGAAGTTTGTGGAGTATACAAAGCTAGCAAGCGTGATGGGTTTCGAGTTAAATTCAGATCTAACACCATAGGTTGTGTTAGTATTTGATGTACCATGTTTCTACCCCTAAAATGACTCCATATAAAGAAAAAATTTTAAATAACAAAAAATCATTTATATGTGCCCTCTTTATTTTCGACATAGAATCAGTCACTCATTTTTTCTGTGTTCATATAGCATATTAATTTGTTTTTTTATAATACTGCATTATAATTATTTGGTCTGTCTGCTTGGGTAGAATATAGACTTCTCAAAGACAAGAATTTTAGTTTCCAAATATTTGAAGCTCTATCAACAATATAGCAAATGCTGGTTGAAGAATAAATAAATGAATACTTTAGCAGATGTAGTTTTAAGATTCCTATTACAGGACACAATTATTTGTGAATTATAAAAAGAAAACAAAAGATTATAATATTCAAGAAAATATACTCTCACCATCTCTTATGAAACTCCCATTTTATTGCTTGCATTTTTCTTTTTAGATAAAAATCAATCTCCTGATAACTTTTCACTCAAGAAACGTTTAAAGTATTTCAAACGCAAATGTTTGAGCTTCCACTTCCACTTGAAACTCCATTTTTCCTCATTCAAATGTATATTAAAGTCCATCTATTTCACTTTATAGGTAATTAGAATGAAGGTAGTTATCTGGCATGCCCAAAGTTCCATGGTGGAGACAGATCTTGAAAGCAATTATCCTGATTCCTGGGTCAATATTCTTCCCAGCACTCTAAACTCATCTTTCAAAAGAGTGAACCATGAAACTGAACATTTTCTCATTCATTCAATGACTTTCACCCAACTAACACAAATGACTAAAATATACTCATCTTGAAACATTCCAATGAGATAAGCATATTTCAATAGATTTTTGGATTATGATCTGAGCCCTACTGAGGATGCAGAGAGAGAAGAAGTCTCACATTAGTGAGTTAGTATTTTGGTCCACTCATGCTGCCTGCTGAGGGCCTCAGAGAGAGTAAAACATCACCTCTGGTTCAGACTTACAACATAAGAGAGCATAAATCCTTACTCTTTTCTTATTTCCTGTCACCTTTATTTTTCTCTGCATTTACCACCATCTGGCCTGCTTGTGCTATGTTTCCTGATTGCATGGTAATTTTTTAAACTACGAGACCTTGTTGGGCATAAAATATGAGAATGGAACAGATTCAGAAATATTGCACTTATGAAATTAAATTAATTAAATATGATTAACAAATATCATACCATCAGCCTGGCCTGCCCAAGAACTCTAGATTAGAGTAAAAAGCAAAGGCCTCAACTGGGTACCAGTAGATTAAATAGTTTGATGAGTTTTATGATTCTTGAGATGGATGCAATTTTATTAGCACAGAGTCGTTTTGGACCTTTATCCTTGGGTGGTAGTGAATTTCACTAACTTTCATTTGTTGACATATATTACCCCCAAGCAATCTTTAAAGAGTCAGGCCTGGGCATTTCAGGTGTTTTACAACTGAAGGGTAGCCCAGGTGACCTAGAGTCAGAAAATCAGGGTTCTACCCTCAGCTCTAAAACTTACTGTGTGAGTGGACAACTCACTTTTTTTTTTTTTTTAATCTTTATTGGAGTAAAATTGCTTTACAATGGTGTGTTAGTTTCTGCTTTATAACAAAGCGTACCAGTTATACACATATATATGTTCCCATAACTCCTCCCTCTTGCGTCTCCCTCCCTCCCACCCTCCCTATCCCACGCATCCAGGTGGTCACAAAGCACCGAGCTGATCTCCCTGTGCTATGCGGCTACTCCCCAATAGCTATCCATTTTACGTTTGGTAGTGTATATATGTCCATGCCACTCTCTCACTTTGTCACAGCTTACCCTTCCCCCTCCCCGTATCCTCAAGTCCATACTCTAGTAGGTCTATGTCTTTATTCCCATCCTGACCCTAGGTTCTTCACGACATTTATTTTTTTCTTATATTCCAAAAATATGTGTTAGCATACGGTACTTGTCTTTCTCTTTCTGACTTACTTCACTCTGTATGACAGACTCTAG
>RJWK010036310.1:0-21769 GCA_004363435.1 Platanista minor | reverse complement strand
CACACCCTAATTTATTTAACTAGTTTTATGTACCTAGACATATAGGTTGTTGCCAATCTTTTGCTATGGCAAACAAAACTGAAAGTAATAAACTTGTGAAAATATAATTTCAATGAGTATAATTATATTTGTAAGTTCAATTCCCATAAATGGAATTGCTAGAACCATATGACACAGCAATCCCACTACTGGGCATATACCCTGAGAAAACCATAATTCAAAAAGAGACATGTATCCCAATGTTCATTGCAGCATTATTTACAATAGTCAGAACATGGAAGCAACATAAATGTCCATCGACAGATGAATGGATAAAGAAGAGGTGGTACATATATTCAAAGGAATATTACTCAGCCATAAAAAGGAATGAAATTGGGTCATTTGTAGAGACATGGATGGACCTAGAGTCTGTCATACAGAGTGAAGAAAGCCAGAAAGAGGAAAACAAATATTGTATATTAACGCATATATATGGAATCTAGAAAAACGGTACTGATGAACTTATTTTCAGGGCAGGAAAAGAGATGCAGATGTAGAAAACAGACTTGTGGACACAGGGGAGAAGGGGAGAGTGGGACAAATTGAGAGAGCAGCATTGACATATATACACTATTATATGTAAAATAGATAGCTAGTGTATCTAGCTAGTGAACCTGCTGCATAGCACAGGGAGCTCAGCTTTGTGCTCTATGGTGACCTAGATGGGTGGGATGGGGGTGGGGGAGGTCCAAGAGGGAGGGGATATATGTATATGTATAGCTGATTCACTTTGTTATACAGCAGAAACTAACACGACATTGTAAAGCAATTATACTCCAATAAAAAAACGATGGTGTCACATGACCCTTCATAAAAGTTGTACCAATTAAATAACCATCACTAACATATGATAATGTCATTTCTCCACACCTGCCAGAATAGTGTTATCAAATACTTTTGTCTTTGCAATCTGATGGAAGAAAAATAGTGTAAAGTAGTGCAATTTTCATTTTCATTTATCTTATTATGAGTGAAGGTAAGCCTCTTTTATATTTAAGATCTATTTTTATTTCCTTTCCTGTGAATTGTCTGTTTGTGGCATTTGCTTACATTTCTATTCAATTGTTCTTTTCTTATTGATTTGAAGAACATCTTGTTTATTAGGAAAAGTAGCCCTTTGTGATATGAATGATAAACATACTGGTTTTTAAACAATAAAAGAAAGAGTATAAAAAATGTTCAATCAAACAAGGTATGCAAAGATTGGTGTGGGTTCATTTTGTGGCTCAGCAGTACAAATGAAATATTTATTGGAATTTAAGGATTAAAGTTAAGTGTTACTCTAGTCTCACTCTACTCATATGCAAACTAGTTTAAGCAAAAAAAGGAAAAAAAAAAAAGCTATTTTATGTATGAAGAATTCCAGAGGTGGGCAGCTTCAGAAGCAATTCATTCTTATCAGCACCCAGGTTCTTTCCGTCTATCTAATATTCTTCTCCATACATCATAATAAAGCTGGTTCCTTTTGCAGTTGTGAGGTAGCCACCAGTAGTGATCACAGCTATGTGCCTCTTAGTTCAAGCCCACTGGGAAAGTGAGATTGGCTTTTAAAGCAAACTAAGACCTTTCTCTAAAGATTCCATCAAACCTCTCCTCATGTCTCATTGGCCAGATTTGGGTCATTAACCCAATTTAAATCAATCCCTGGTAAAAGTGATTGAATTACCTTTGACTCAAATTGATTCACCACTTTGTCCAAGGCCAATTCCCCAAAAACCATTACTCTACTCATTGCAGATGTAAAGTAGATATTAGATATATGCTCTTGCATTGGTCCAGTAGTATAACTTCTCTGTGCTTTGTTTTCCTCCTTCATTCAATGGGAATAATAATAGACCTTATTATAATTCAGAAAGACTTAGTGCAGTTCCCTGCACTAAATAAAAGCCCAATAGATGTTTGCCCTTTTCTCCTTGACTTCTCCTCCTTCCTAGCATTACTGTTGTTTTTGTCATTATTATTACTTAGTGAATAGCTGTCTAAGGAGCACAGTTTTGAAGAAAAGTAGTTGAAAACTTTTTTTTAGAAGATATATTATCGTTGTTGCCAGAACATACTCATTCTCTGTTTCTGACTGACCAGTTCTGTCTGTACCGATTGTCCATCATGTTAGAATCTGAATGGCATCAGTAAGAAATTCTGTCATTCACAGTCAGTTCTTACTGATTTACTAGTGAAGTGAGCTTTTTTTATCCTAAACTTACTGCAGGAAATATCCAACCTTGAAAATTAAAAATTAATTTTTTTATCCAGATATCCTTGTCTTATGATTAGATTTAGGTTATACATTTTTGGTGAAATACAACACAAATGATATTATGATCTTCCCAAAGCATCATATCTAGAGGCATGTGATATTTATTTCCCCTTGTTTTCTCCACTTGCAGAGTTACTATTTTTCCTTTAACGGTTAATAAACAACTTCTGGGGAATATTTTTAGATAATGTAAATATCATTTTCTTCATCAAGTTGTCCCCCTACTATACTAAATACTACCATAGATTATTTTAATTACTTTTATTACTGAATCCATTTTTAATATGATGTTCTAAGCAATGATTTTTTAAAACTCTATCACTTGTTTTATATTTATCAATTGACATTCTACCATAAGGAAGAGCCCACATACACCTTCCTTTCTTCCTCCTTCCTTCCTTCCTTCCTTCCTTCCTTCCTTCCTTTCCAGTACGGGCTCTTGTATTCTTATTTTCTTCACTGAATTATAACTCATTATTGTCCTTACCTATTCTGATGTTCAAACTATCCCATATTTGGCTAATGGGAGACCCTTAAAGCTGGCTCCTGCATCCTTTTAACATGAACCAATTTTACTTTTAGTGCTTTCCTTAATTTCTGGCACAAAAAATATTCCAGCCCCCCTCCCCTTTTTTTTCTCATCTCTGTTCAGTCATGAACTCAATCATTCTTTAGGGTTGTCTGTTTCTTTTTAGTGAGGAAATGAACTGACGTCTAGGCAAAGTGTCACACTTTAAATATAAGAACATAGGATAAAAGAAGAAGATTGAAAAGTTATATCATCCAAATACTAATTTTTTGGCACGATTATATTAATAGCAGAAACAATAGACTTCAGATAAAGGATATTACTAGAGATACAGTAGGATATTTCATAATAATAAATGGGTCAATCCATTAGAAACATATGACAATCCTAATTACATGTGCATCTAATAGTGTTGCTTCAAAAGAAATTAAGCCAAAAAAAATAAACAAGAATAAAGAAGAAATGAACAGATAGCTTCATAGTCATCAGAGTTTTTAGCATACACATCTTAGCAATTAGTAGGACAGGTAGGCAAAAATCAGTCAGTGAAAATATTACATAACGAACATAACCTACAGATATTAACACGATAAAAATCAAATATTTTATGAACAACTTTAGGGAAATATGTTTAACAACTTAGAGGAAATTGATAAATTTCTTGAAAAACAGAACTTGCTGAAACTGACACAAGAATATATAGAAAATCTAAAGAGTTGTCTATTGTTTTTAAAAAGTGAATATGCAAATACAAACCTTCCTTCAATGAAATATCCAGACCCAGATGCTCTTTTGGAGAATTTTACCAAACATTTAAGGAAGAAATAATTTTAATCCTATTCAAACTCTTAGAGAGAATAGAGAGAGTACTTCATGAAGTATTGATTTATGAGGTCAACATAACCCTATGACTAAAACCTGAAGAGAATATTATTAGAAAAAGACATTAGGCTCTTGTATTTCATAAACAAAGATGGGGAAAAATCCTAAACTAAATAGTAGCAAATGGAATCTAGTGATAGGTAAAAATAATATTATATCATGACCTAGTGGTAACATGTACCCCAGGAATTCAAGGTTGGTTTAACTTTAGAAAATCAATCACTTCATCAAATTTAAGAGGAGAAATACATGATCATCTCAATAGGAGTATTAAAAAAATTGATAAAATTCAATACTTGTACATGGTAAAAACAAACAAAACTCTCAGCAAATTAGGAAGAGAAAGAAAATTAAGCTAATAAAAGATATTTAACAAAAAAATCTTTGCAGCTAACATTATACTATAAGATATTGGATGCCTTTCCCTAAGATCAAGAAGAGAGCAAAGATATCCACTCTCACTACTTCCATTCAATACTATAAAAAAAGTCCTAGTTCCTGTAATAAAAATAAATAAGTCATAAAGATTGGAAAAGTATAAGTAGAACTACCATTATTTACAGATGACATAATTATATAAGTAGAAAATCTAAAAGAATCAACATCACACTAAAACTAATTGGTGAATTTAGCAAAGTCATCCCATAAAAGGTCAATATTTTAAAATGTCAATGACATTTCCATATACATGCAATAAATGATTGTATAATTAAATTAAAAAAACAATCTATTTATAATAGCTTAAAAACAGCAAATACCTAAAAGTAAATTTAACAAAAGAAAAGCAAATTCTTCTACACTGAAAACTACATGAGAAAACTATCAAAAAAATTAGTGCTGAGAAAAAAATTAAAGAAGAAAAATAAATGGAAAGACAGACAATGCTCATGGATCAAACCCAATATTGTTTAGTTGTTGATTACAATCCCAAACAAGATACCAGCAGCCATTTTTTGTAGATATTAATAAACTGATTTTAACATATATATGGAGAAAATGTCCTGAAATAGTCAAAATAATCTTGATGAAAAAGGCAAATTTGGAAGAGATATACTGAAAGATTTCAAAACTTAACAAAAAACTACACTCATTAAAACAGTAAATTTCCTATTTGACCTAAGGATAAACCCATAGATTAATGGATCAGAGCAGAGAACTCAGTTACTTAATGTTCAACAAAGATGTTAATAAAATTTAATATGAGAAAGAAAGGTCTCTTCAATAAATGGTGCTGAAGAAATTTGATAACAATTGAGGGGAAAAAATTTTGATCTTAACTCCTTCTTCACATCACAAAAAAATTAATTAAAGAAGGATCATTGACATTAATGTGAAAACTAAAACTATAAATTTTCTAGGATAAAATAGAAGAATATCTCTTTGACTCTGGGATAAGCAAAAAAATCTTAGATAAGGCACAAGAAGAACTATTAAAGAATCCAATTATAAATTGGATGTCAGCAAAATTTACCTTTCTGGAAGGATCTCCTAGCACTACTCTAATTTTTTCGGGTCTTAAAAAAGGATGCCTGAGGTCTCATCTTTGATTTGTCTTTGTCCTATGTCTTCATGGCCATTGTTATGGTTCAGTGAGAGACAGTTTCATTATCCAAACTGCATTGTTTGGACTCTTTGTTTTCTTGCAATTCTGCTTGCAAATTGGCCAGTTTTTTTTCTGAGGTCATTTCTTATAACAACCTGCTCATGCTATCAACATTCTGCCTTGAAATATCTTTTTAATTCCACAAGTTCATTAGGTACATTTTCTGCCTTCAAGGGTATAGCATATAATAGCTTAAACAAATGTTTTGTCAGTACATTATACAGTACAGTATAATAGCTAAATAAATGTTTAGCACAGATTGTAAGTTTTCCAACTTTCTGTACAAGTTTTTATACCACCTGCCCCCTAGTCCCAAAAGCAATAACACCATATATATTAGGTTTTTGTAAAAACAGCAGCCACTTCTAGAACCAATGTCTGTATTAGTCAATTTTTGCTACATAATAGAAACTCAGAATTTCAGTGGCTTGCAACAATAAACAATTCTTTTCATCTTCACAGGTCTGCACTTTGCAGTGGTTTGGCTGATCTAGGCTGGGCTTTGCAGTGACAAGCTGAACTCCAGGCTTTAGGTCCAATTTATTTTTGTTACAAGTGTCTTCATTCTTAGACCTTCGCAAAAGGTGTTCCAGCTACCTGGGGCAGATCAAAGGAACAGTTCTGAAGACTTTGCTTTAGTAGTGAACATTAATACTCCAATGGCCAAATCAGGTTACACGGCCAAGCCCAACGTCAACAGGGCAGAGGAGTACACTCTACCACCATGACACAGTGGGGAGGTGTAACCAGGATGGAAAGAAGAACCGGGGAACCTTATGCAACTTACTATCCAAACCAAAGGAAACATCAAGTTAAATTAAAACATACTAAATCCATAGGGAGGGTGGGAGGGAGGGAAACGCAAGAGGAAGGAGATATGGGAACACAAGTATATGTATAATTGATTCACTTTGTTATAAAGCAGAAACTAACACACCATTGTAAAGCAATTATACTCCAATAAAGATGTAAAAAAAAATACTAAATCCATTTTCACTAAAATCAGAAATAAGACTGATCACTGCCATCAACAATATTAGCAAATGTAGCATAAAAATATATTAAAATTTTTTAAAATCTATTACTGCATTACCTGAGTAAAAACCATGTGGCAAAATTAGCTGAATCAGACAAATTTATATTCCATGGAAAAGGAGGCCAGATCGGCATTAGAATATTTGTACATGAAAATTTTTTACTGATTGTTTTTTCACAATTTTAAGCACACTAGATCAGCGATCCTCCTTTCTCTTACTTCATTTTTCAAAGGGGGAAAAAAAACCCTTTTTCCCCTCCAAAGACTACTTGCTAAAAATCTCATGGACCCGTTTAGAAATGCGGCTAATGTTCATGAACAGCTCTTTGCACAATTTCTTCATTGTACAGTGTACAATGATGTAATTCTAGGAAATAAAAGATAACAAAGACCTTGGTGTTTCGAAAATGGCCACACCTAGTTTTTCTTAATGCGGAAATGATGTTATTTATTCATATGAATGAATCATCATTGCAGAGCTTCTGCTATTCTCTGCCCATGTTCATTTCTTGTTGTTAATTTCTAGTGTCTGAAAATTAGGTAATAAATCAAAAATAACTAGAGGCCCTCCTACCAGGAAAGCTTTTTGTTTTTAAATGGTAGCAAAATACTGACACCCCCGTCACTTAGCTGCAATAGCATAAGGAGAAAACACATCCACTCGCCCATGTCACACTCCCCCTGAATTGTTTCCCACCGTGACACAGCTCAGCCTGCCAAGGTTCAGGACTATGAAACTCATTTCACATTTCATTCCTCCCCTCTGTTCAGCACTCCCTTCAGATTCCTGAAAGCAAGAAACCTGCCACAACTGATCCCATTCTAAACACATTTCTTCAAGCAAGTAGACTCTATATTTAGAGGGCGTTTGAAAATTGAAATCATCACCCTAAATCACAGATAGCTTTTCTTCTTGGACCCCCTTAACTATGGTAGGTTATTTTCAAGAGCAGCACAAAGCCTGTAAGACAAAACAAAGAGGACATGATATTTGGAGTGGAAAGAGGAGATTAACATGGAGGCAGAACGAACCAATGAAATGTAAAAGGTAGGGCGATCCAGCAACTAAATCAGTGGCAGATCAAGCAAATCTCTCTCCAGACCCACATTATAGGACACAACTGAGTGAGATCAAAACCACCTGAATTTAGGGGATGGCAACTTTGCAATATTATCTTGCCTTTAGCACACATCAAGCATTGTGCATTCTTCAGGGCATTTCACTGGAACCAAACAAGATTCTATTCCTAAGGACATTTTACAGTAGCCACTGAAAAGAGCTGGTGATGGTTTGTATATCAGTGAGCTCACTCTGAATTCTTAGGGTCCTGATTCTCTATCAGCTTATTTAGGTAGAAAAGACAGTTAGAGAGAAATACAGTACATGCTTCTTTACCTGGAATTAAAATACCCAGAAAAGCAAAATAAGTTGAGTGGCAAAAACAATGATAACTGACTATTTACAATGATGACCAAAGGTACTAGTGAGAATTTAAAATGCTTTCTGATCACTGAAAAATTAAATTATGAGCACTATAATTTTAGAATGAAGAGTTCATTTATTATATTTAAATTCTCTGAAATTGGCCATTCATTTATTCAGTCAACAAATATTTATTCAACATCTGAAAAATTCTTATTTCAATGAGGGGCAATGGACAGAATCACCCAAAAAGTGGAATCAAGATTAAGATCCCTGTAGGAGTTAACCAGATAGAATAAGACAACAGAAGGAATTTGGTCTGCAAGTCCAACTGAATGAAGCAGTTTGCAGACCTGCTTTCATCTTTTCTTAGCACACTATCCTCAAAAATGTCTTCCCTAGATTGCTGTCTTGTCCCATTCATTTTGAATGACTTCCTAGCCATCTACACCTGATAAAATCCAAACCTTTCTTTAATGTGCACTTCACTTACAGCAGATACTCATTCTATATTTGTTGAATTGAGTATATAAGAACATAAAATATTCTTCATAGCACATTTATCAGTTAGAACAATTCAAAACATGATTAATGTAAGACCAGGACATTTCACCTCTGAGTTCATTTCAAGAGATGGCATCTGTGGCTCATTAGCAAATAAAGTACAGAATTTTTCTTTTTCTTTTTCTTTTTCTTTTTTTTTTTTTTTTGCGGTACGCGCGCCTCTCACTGTTGTGGCCTCTCCCGTTGAGGAGCACAGGGTCCGGACGCGCAGGCTCAGCGGCCATGGCTCACGGGCCCAGCCGCTCCGTGGCATGCGGGATCCTCCCGGACCTGGGCACGAACCCGTGTCCCCTGCATCGGCAGGTGGACTATCAACCACGACGCCACCAGGAAAGCCCCAGAAATTTTCTTATACAGGATTTCATCAAGTAGAATGATCTTTCGAGGCCATTTTACCAAATAGAAAGACCTTTCAAAGTCATGACCAGATTGTGAGAAAATGCCATGCAATATACCTAGAATTTAATCAGATATTGTTTTAATATCTATGCGTTCATAGCATACAGGAAGCATTTGAAAAGAATGCACATGAAAGTCAAAGACCTTTCGAGTTAAATGGAAAAGACCTTTAATTATTTTAATAGCTTTGTGGCAGGTTTAAAGTGTGGTCACATATTTGTTGACACTTCTGCCATAGAAAGCGGTGTCTATGTCCTCTTTTCTTGAATATGGATGGGGCTTGTGACTCTTCAACTAGTCAAGTCTCGTGGCAAGTGAACCCTATGAGACTTCTGAGGTTAGATCACAAAAGCTCGTGCAGCTTCCACCTTGCTTACAAGAACACTTGCTTTTAGTGCCCTTAGAGGCTACGTAAGAAGTCTGACTACCCTAAGGTCACATTGCTAGAGACACCACATGTAAACACTTCAATTGACAGTCCCAACTAAGCCCAGCCTTCCAGCCATTTTCCTAAAATACGAGACATGGGAATAAGACCTCTCTGGACTTCTCAGACCATTTTATTAGATTTCACAGTTTTGTAAGTCATGAATGCTGTAGGGTTCAGCTGGATAATCTTTCTCTTCCACGTGGTGTTAATGGAGGTCACCTGATGGAACAGAAGAATGAACCAGCTGATTCCTGTTAAATTTCTGACCCACAAAATTGTAAGATATAATAAAATAGAGGTTTTTTTTAAAGCCAATAAGTTTTGAAGTAGTTTAATATGTAGAAATATGTAGCCAGTACAAGATCCCTCAGCCAGAACCCCCTGAAAGAAAAAAAAAGGGTATAAGAGAATAATTTATGTACTGCTGAAAGGGAGTCTCATACTCTGTGAGTAGATAAAAGAATTGGGTAATATACAACCTAGTCACAGGAATAGGGACCACGAGTGACATCAGGCCACCCTATTTAGAGGACCTTAATGTAACAGGTCAAAAAACAGCCCATCAATGTCATCCACAAGAATCCAATCAGTGTCTCAGCTGAAATCCTCCACTCTTACCGAATTTCAACCGGCAGAGAAGATATCCTTCAAAATTGTTTGCAAAGGCATAAATATCTCCTTGATAGTTAAGCATTTTTCAATTCTGTAAAGATTTAGAATTAAATATAAAAATATATAAGTAATCAAAACCATAGCATTAATATTTGTGTTATTGAATCTATTATTATTTTGTATTTGTTATGTTTATAAGAATTTAGCCAATTCGAGTAAGAGATCAGCCTTGTAATTCCAATTTAAAATGAATAATTGAATAATTAATTTAAACTTGTGATTTCAAAATGAAATCTTAGTAAGTTTGTATACAGTTTGAGGACATTTAACAAAATTTGTTTCTTCAATATTGTAACACTAATTTTTTAATATATCTTTAGAGTACTCAGGAAGGTTTCTTTTAGTTGTCACATAGTTTATGTATCAAATGAACTTAAATGAATCTAAAATATTTGAAGACATTTCACTAAGTTTTCAAAATGAGACAAACACTATTTAAAGTCAATGTATTTCCTAATTTAAACTCCTTACAAAAGAATTTTCTCATGAATCTGCTGAGAGCTATTCTTATCCTTTCTCTCCTAGGAATTTCACTAAGCTGTCAAAGAAGAATGACTGGTCACTGCCAAGGGCAAGAAGAAAAAGGTAGTTCTCCCTGAAGAAGGGTGAAGAGCCTGTTAATTACCAGCAACAGAGCTGAGCTCCGCCGTTTCTGGACAAAAGAAAACTCTGCCTTGAGAACCACCTATCCCCTGTCGGTGCTCTGACATGCTCATGGTGCTTTCCCTGCCTCTCTGCTGCATCCCAATAAGGAGATGAGCACCTTTAAAAGAGGGACACCACAAACAACTCTCAGGGAGATTACCTGAAGTGGGTAAGGGACCTGTCACCTGTTACCAGGTCTTCTCCTTTAAGTGACAATTGCAATATAAACCTTTGTTCCTAGAACACAGAAGCATTCTTTCCATTCCACCTCCAGAGACAAAGAACAAAAGAAATGAAATATATATGAAAGAATTGGAATAAAGAAATAAAGATATTCTTAAAATCATCAAGTCTCGCTACTGGACTTAGCCTACCCTTCTCATATGCTTCTAGAAACGTGCATATGTACTTTTGTGGGCAACAGCCTGATCTCTGGCATTGGTCTAAGTTATGCCTCTATCTCATGTCTTAGGTTATTCAACCGATTTTTTTCTGTACTTCAGCTCTCAATGTTTAGCTCAGGGAATGTTGTTCTGACGACACATTTTGTTCTATTCTCTTTGGCTTAGAAAGCCAGAGATAACCACTCTCAGGTTCGCTGGCCCTTGCTACTTCCAGATGCAGAGATTCATGTTGCCTGGGCAACACAGGTGAAAGCGTCCCCTCACCCAGCTGAGCAATAGATGAGCCTTATCTTACCAGCCTCCCTTCCCCATGTGTATCTTAAATATTAATTTCCTTATAACTCTTTTGACTTTATGTGAACCACTATCAGCATGGTGGACCTACCATATTGTCTGATCAGGTCCCTTTCCAGTTCCTGGAAAATCACCCAAACCCCATTGTGTGTCTATATGAGGATTAGCCTCTTCTTACTCCAGTTACCTTGGCCCCAGCTGACTGGCTCAGGGATAGCACCTTATCTCCAGTTGGGCCATTAGAGTCATTTTCCAGTTTTCTAACTGGACTTGAGGGAAAAAAATCCAGTAATCTTTGTTATGGGTTGAATTGTGCTAAGAGTATTTCTTTGATTTCCTCAAATTTGTGAATTTTCCAGTTTTCCTTCTGTTATTGATTTCTACTTTTATTCCATTGTGATCAGAGAAGGTACTTTGGATGATTTCAAACTTAAAATATTTATTGAGACTTGTATTCTAACATATGGTCTATCTTAGAAAATGTTCCAAATGAACTTGAGAAAAATGTGTATTCTGCTTGCTTGGGTGGTGTTATATATATGTCTCTCAGGGCGAGTTTGTTTAGAGTGCTGCTCAAATCTTCAATTTCCTTATTGATCTTCTGTTTAGTTGTTCAGTCCATTATAGAAAGTAGGGTATGGAAGCACTCACTTTTTTTTTTTTTTTTTTTTTTTTTTTTTTTTTTTTTTTTTTTTTTTTTTTTTGGTTTTTTTTCTTTTTTTTTTTTTTTTTTTTTTTTTTTTTTTTGGCTGCGTTGGGTCTTCGTTGTTGCCTCGGGCTTTTCTCTAGTTTCAGCAAGCTGGGGTTACTCTTTGCTGCCGTGGGCGGGCTTCTCAGTGGCTTCTCTTGTTGCAGAGCAGGGGCTCTAGGCACGTGGGCTTCAGTAGTTGTGTCACGCAGGCTGTTGCTCTGCAGCATGTGGGATCTTCCCAGACCAGGTCTCGAACCCGTGTCCCCTGCATTGACAGGCAGATTCTTCCCTGCACCACCAGGGAAGTCCATACTCAGCTATTATTGTAGAACTATTTCTCCCTTTAATTCTGTCAATTTTTGCTTCATATATTTTGGGGCTCTGTTGTCAGGTGTGTATAACACGTTTATAATTGTTATATCTGTTTCTTAATGAAGGCTCTCTATACTCATTCAAAAACTTAAAGAGATGCCCAGGAAATCTAATAATAGATTTGGTAGCTCTATTCTTGCAGTTTAACATTTAACATAATATTTGGGGTATATATAGTAGTTGCCATAATGTGCAAGGTCTAGAAGCTTTTGTATAGTTAATTAATTTACATAAAGGAATTTTTTTGCACAGGAAAAAATTAAGACAATGAAATGGATTTCTAATCAAATCAGAAATGAAAATCAGTTATAAAAATGCCTGAAGAACTTCCTCTTTTGTGAAAATGTTATACTATGCAATATATACATATACAAAAGATTTTATATATATACAAAAGATTCTTTGTAAGGCACCACTGACAGTAGATGAAATTTATGTACGTAAATGCCTGTCATGATGTTCTTAGTAATTGTGTAATCCAAGAAATGAATTTTCTATAAATTTTTTTGTTTGTTTGTTTTGGGGTTTTTTTGCCGTACACAGGCTTCTCACTGTTGGGGCCCCTCCCGTTGCGGGGCACAGGCTCCGGACGCGCAGGCTCAGCGGCCATGGCTCACGGGCCCAGCCGCTCCGCGGCATGTGGGATCTTCCCGGACCAGGGCGCAAACCCGTGTCCCCTGTATCGGCAGGCGGACTCTCAACCACTGCGCCACCAGGGCAGCCCTATAAAGTATTTTTTAAAGTGCATTTTCTTGTTCTCTATCATGAAACAGTAATTTGCTCTAGTTCTAGACAATGAAAAAAACAAAAAAAAAAACAAAAAAACCCCTGCTCAGCTCTGTTCCTTTGCTGCTTCTTTATAGTGTACTCCTGAGTAATTGATCCCAGTGCCCAGATGTTTGGTCTGCTATTTCTTCAAAACTTTAAAGAATGTGGAGATTCGTTCTCTGTGCTTTTGATTCCTGTAGAAAATTTCAATAGGTGGGTTAAGAAGCCTGAATGAGTCAGAGAATCTTTAAATAAGAAGACAACTAAAGTTAGAAGCTATAAAGCAGCTTTTTTTTTTTTAAAAAAAAAGGTAAATATAAAACTTAAAAGTCCCATTTGATGTTAAATTATGGACCATATCCTGGTGCTGCAAAGGTGGGAATAATCCCCAGGCTCACAAAGGGCATAGATGATTCATTAAGATGCACTGGCGTGACATACTTTTCCTTACAATTTGCTCAGTCTATAATTCCTCCATTTGGAAATTCACTGTCCCCTCCCTGGAACAGCAATGAAACAAGAGAGGCTAGATATAGTGAGTAGCCTAATTCTTCCTTGTCTGTCACCACCTCTCCCAACACACACACACACACACACACACACACACACACACACACACACACACACACACGTCATTTCTAATTAACCCTCATGGGAGTGAGAAATTGCTCCAGAGACAGGCTGGGTCTGGGCCAGGGTTTCCATCACCAGATTTGGGGCTGGGGAGGGACGTGAGAGTGGGCTGCCCTGCAAAGGAACGATTGGGTCGATCTGAGGAGAGGACAGGTGGCCTGAATCCTCCAGGGCCCTGCTGAGCTGCAGCTGACCCATGCTGCCAAAAAAGCAGGTAGATATAGAGATCAAGATCAGAGAGACCCCAGCTGACATGTTCTGATGGGGAAAAGGAGAGGTGGGGACTGGCCAGGCCTATGTAGGCAACATGGACATTTATATAACACATTACAGTTTATGAGCGCTTTTCATCTTCAATATGCCATTTGATTTTAAGCAACTGAATTATGTAAGAGGCAGATAATATTCTTATTCCCGGATAACATAAGTATCCCCATTTATTTTCATAAATGAAGAAACTGAGGCTTGCCAGATATCACAATTTTAGTGAGGACAGAGCTATAACTCAAACCTACATCAGTTCATGCCTCTTAAGCTTGCGTTGTTTGGAATATCAGCCCCCAACAGACCTAATAGTTTAGCTGCGGATCAAAACACAATGCAATAAATTCAAGTCTTCCAGTATGGCTGGAGCTGAGTGTGTGATGAAGGCGGATGGTAAGTGGTTTGGCCGGGCTCATAAGCTGTTTTCAAGAACTTATAATTTATTCTAAAGGCAGTGGGGGCTTCCCTGGTGGCGCGGTGGTTAAGAATCCTCCTGCCGATGCAGACGACACAGGTTCAAGCCCTGGTCCGGGAAGATCCCACATGCCACAGAGCAACTAAGCCCGTGCGCCACAACTACTGAGCCTGAGCTCTAGAGCCTGCGAGCCACAACTACTGAGCCAGTGTACCGCAACTACTGAAGCCCTCACGCCTAGATCCCATGCCCTGCATCAAGAGAAGCCACTGCAGTGAGAAGCCCGCACACAGCAACAAACACCCAACACAGCCAAAAATAAATTAATTAATTTAAAAAAATAATAAAATCTGTGAACTTGAAAAAAAGAAAAAGGCAATGGGAAGGATGTATTCAAGTTTGTATTTCAAAACAAGGATCAGCAATCTATGCATCAGAACCCAGATCTGGTCCACTGCCTGTTTCATAACTAGTTTTATTAAATCACATTTATGCCTATTTATTTTCATATTGTCTATGGCTGATGTCATGCTACAAAGGTAGATTTGAATAGTTGCAAAAGAGATCATAGGGCTCTCTCTAAGATAATTATTATTGGCCCTTAACAGAAAACGTTGGCTGACTGTTTCAGAGAGACCTCTGACTGTGAAGTTGATTAGAGAGAACAAAGATGAATCACATTAGCCCAGCCAGAAGTTTACTTCAAAAGTTTAGTGAAAGATGACAAGAATCTGAAGTAGGTTTGGGGCAATGGCAATGATCTCAAAGATCTGATGTGAGGATTCTAAAAGACTTGGAGCCTGGATATGTAATTTGAGGAAGTGGAAAGATAAGAATGATTCCAATTACACTATTAGATTTTTTTTTCTTTTTTTTTTTTTTTGCAGTACGTGGGCCTCTCACTGTTGTGGCCTCTCCCGTTGCAGAGCACAGGCTCCGGACGTGCAGGCTCAGCGGCCATGGCTCACGGGCCCAGCCGCTGTGCGGCATGTGGGATCTTCCCGGACCGGGGCACGAACCCGCGTCCCCTGCATCGGCAAGCGGACTCTCAACCACTGCGCCACCAGGGAAGCCCACTATTAGGTTTTTTTAAGACAGTAATTGATGGCACAGGATTAGATTCTTCACCCAGAAAGAGAATAAAGAGTGAGAGAAAAGGTCCCAGGCAGAACCTCAAAGAATGTAGATGTATAAACACTGGGTAAACAGAGAGACGCACTCAGAGAAAATTTAGAAGGAGTTCCCAGACAGGTGAGAGAACATCCGAGGGTCAGTTGTGTCAAACATGCCACTGGATGGAGGTGAGGACCCAAAACTTGCCATTGGATTTGTCTAGAAGGAGCAACCGCTATGGAAAGGCAAGAGGCATACCCCAGACTTTGGTGGGCAGAGAGGTGAGGAAGTGGGGAGAGAAATAGACACAACATTTACAAATGCTTGATTTGGAAGGGAAAGGTAGAGATAGCCAGGCAGCTGCAGGGAAACCTAAGAGTGAGCAACAGTTTCATTTTTTTGTTCTTTGTCTTTTACTAAAGGCACTCTGTGAGCAAGTTTAATTAATGAGGAAGAGCCAGTAAAGAGAGAAACTGAAGATACAGGGGTCAGTGAGGCTAACTGATGGAGGATGGCTGCCACAGAGGCAGGAGGGAAAAATCCAGAGCAAGGAGAAAACAAGATCGTTTACTGCAAGTGAAGAAGGGTGCCACAGAATAGGTGGCTTGAGCAGTCATTATAGACAATGGCAAAGAGAAGAATAACTAGGGCAGTCCAGAATTGCCAGGCAGAACTAAAGGTCCAGCTGAAGATCCATGAGTTGTGTGATTTTCTCCACCAGTGTGAACAGTTTAAGTAGAAAACTAAACACATCATTTCAGGAGTGAGGAGTTGCAATAACTCAATAGTTCAGCTGAGAGAAGTGGTATCTAAGGTCTTTGGTATAAAGGATACATTCTTATCCTTCCACCTCTGTGAATATTTTTCACTTCTTGAATCAAAGTAGAGTCCCAAAGACTACAATTGTGGACCACAGCAACTTAGCCTCTCATAGAAGTGTCTTCACTCAGTTTCAATTAAATTTTCTGGCCTTTCCAAGCTATCCAGAGAGAGGTCCATATGTCGTTGTTCTGGGTTCCTGTTGTAACTTAAAGAGAAATTTTCACAACGTCGGGAGCCCTTGATGTCCTGCAAATAAAGGAGGTATCCACTTAGGTGGCACCAACCTTGACTTCCAAATGGAACAGTACATCTGAAAAAGGAAAACATGATAGCACCTATATTACAAATCTGAAGAGATCCTGGGAGAAGCTTCTGCTGGCAGCTCGTGCCGCTGTTGGCCATTGAAACCAGCTAACATCAGTGTCCTATCCTCCAGGAATACCATCCAGCAGACTGTGCTGAAGTTTGCTGCTGCCACTGCTACTACTCCTATTGCTGGCTGCTTCACTCCTGGAACTTTCTCCAACCAGATCCCAGCAGGCTTTCTGGAGCCAAGATTTCTGGTGGTTACTGATCCCAGGGCTGCCCACCAGCCCTCACGCAGGCGCTTATGTTGACCTGCCTACAGTTGCTCTGTGTAACATAGACTCTCCTCCATGCTATGCAAACATTGCCACCCAGTACAACAACAGGGAGGGGTGGTGGATTGCAGCCAGGGAAGTTCTATACATGCGTGGCACCACCTCCCATGAACACCTGTGGGAGGTCATGCCTGATCTCTGCTTCTACAGAGATCCTGAAGAGATTGCAGTAGAATAGTAAGCCACTGATTAAAAGGCTGTGACCAAGGAGGAATTTCAGGGTCAGTGGACTGCTCCAGCTCCCTAATTTACTGCTACACAACCTAAGGTTGCAGACTGGTCTGAAGGTGTGCATGTGCCCCCTGTGCCTGTCCAGCAGTTCCCTGCTGAAGGTTGGCGCGTTCAGCCTGCCACTGAAGACTGGTCTGCCGTTCTTACTGCTCAGGCCACTGGGTAGGTAGGAACAACCACTGAATGGTCTTAAGGTGTTCTTCCACAGACTCTTAAACAGGAAATGAAAATAAGGTTGACAAAAAATAAAGTTTCCAAGAAGAAATTTCTGATTTCTTCTAATCTATCTATTGAAGCCCAACTTCACTGGAAGTTGTAGTAAAGACCCTACCTTGATCCTACGCTGTGTTAAACCCAAAATTCAAGTGAGTCTGAGGATGTCTGAGACTCTAGCCTGATGGGGGAGACTCTAAAACTACCTTTATATGAGGGTGAGAGGAGCAAGATGGGAAGCACATCTTAAGTGACAAGAAAATCAATGTATTGACATCTTCGATGTTGATACAACCAAAGCTCGCCAATTAGTATTTCACCAAACTCACTGTGAGGCAAATGAACACAAGGTATCAGCATCATTGGTACGAAGAGTTACCATCTGAGGGCTTGCTTATTTGGAGGCAAGCATTGTTCCAGGTCCTTGTCCTACATTGTCTCATTTAATGCAGCAAACTTCTGAAGGGTTATTACTATTGTTTTTCTTTAATAGATGAAGAAACAGGCGTGAGATGCGAAGTGACTTTCCTGAGATCACACAGCCAGTTATTAGTAGCACCAAGCTCCACACTGGTGAAGCCAAAACTATCCTAGACACCTCTCTAATGATAGGAGTATCAGCCCACAAAGTCAGGTATATAAGAAACTTTTGAAAATTTCTTTAACTCAGTTTAATTTCTATCTGAAGCCTCATCTTGAAACTTCTACTACTATTAACCTGGGCCATTTCAAGATTTCACCACTCTTAGTCTACTCTGAGTTAATGACAATGTTTGGGAGCTGATGTGGCATCAAGGTATTGGGTGCACCGTGAATCTTAGCAATCTGCCCACAGTAAATACTACTAACACAGCCATTGTTCCAGTCAGTGTGGCCCCTGCACCATGGGCCAAAACTTGTCAAGTACAGCAAATTGGTTTCTTTTGTGCTTTTTAAATGTAGAATTAGATTGCCTTTGGGCAGGGCACACACTCTAGAGTTTTGTACAAGCCCCATTAGTCTCCCATTCACACCACTTCCAACCTCACATGTATGTTACCCACCAGGAACCTGGATTCATTGAGTTTATGAGCCTGTTAGAGAACCAAAGCCTTGGTCTCCATGGTCTTGCTTGCCTTAGTCACTTCTGCTCTTGAGATCTTCACTGCTAGCATGACCAGGAAGTAGGACATGAACTTGCCCATCTCTTTCTCCACAGCCCTCTGGGCTCTGGGGACTATTTCTCATCTTGTGGAATCCTTTATCCACCATGCTTATTAAGGTCACTTTCTCTGGGCCCACAAATTTTCTCCTCCCTCCAGGGCTTAGGATTTGGAAAATAAAAGCCAGAATTTCCAAGTTTATCCTGTCCCTTCTTCTCTGGAGGTAGGGGTTGGGGGCAGGGAGGGGGGAACTTAGGAACTGTTTCAACAAAGAAAATACAGGGAGGGAAAAATACGATAATAGAGGATAAAATAATACCAAAATAGTATCTTGCCACTTTAAGTTTTTTAGAAGAAAAATGCCACTTGACTGTAAGGAACAAGGTATAGAATAAAGGTCTTTGGACGATTGGGTGAGAGTCCCACTAACTTACCTTCTGGCACCAATACAGAAGCCACACAGAAGGGGAAAATATGCAAAATACAGCACAGTGCATTTAATATCCAAGAAAGAAGCTGAAAAAGCTGTGCTTTCACATAAGAGTAATTGTACAAACCTCTTCTCAGCATGTATTTGGGAGCATTCTGAGAGCATGGTGAAGTGCTTTCTGGTGGTATGAGTTCACAGAGCACTGGCACCATCTCGTTCCTTGTCCCATTTCTATTATGTGCTGGTTGACACCATCAGGGCTCTCATAAGCGGCGTCATCTTCTTTTTAAATCACAGAACAGTTTTCTGTGTCCTCTCTGCTTTTCTATTTCTTCCAAGAGGGCAGCTAGAAAAAAAAGAATATTAAAAAATGATGAAGGACCAAGTACATGGAAAATGTAGTGTGGCATTTGTGGGGTTTTGTCTACTTTTACCTAAGTGTAGCTCTTCAAGGAGTCCCATGAGTCTGTCTGTTATCAAGTCGTTTATATGAGATGTTTTCTCCTGAAAAAAAAAAAAAGTGATAATTGCTATTTCTCTTGCAGTCTGGCAGTCTCTAAAAGCCCAGATTAACTTTCACCTCGAGACAATATTCTTTGTACCAAGTCATACATGCAAATATATTCCAGGCCTAGAGACTGGGTTCAGAAGTACAGAATGTGGAGATTTAAAAAGCTCTCTGAGCAGCTGAGTGTGCAGGTTGGGACAGGTAGAGGTATGGCAGGTAAAAGGAGCGACAGAGAGATAGTGAGGGTCTGTGTGGGCAGGCTGAGTTTACCATCCCGGAAATGCAGCCTAGGGACCTGAAAGAATATGGAAGAATTGAACATTGCGACTGTCTTAGGCAACAAATGGCAGATGATACTGGAGGCAGGACCGACCCCAAGAAATGGAAGACCTAGACATTAGTCACGGGTTTGAGGGGCCTAAGCAATGGTGAAAGCTAGTGGGCAACCAGACCTCACAAATGTTTGATTTAACCTCGTACAGCCATTCTGGGTAAGTATTTTCCCTGTGTGCTGAAATGAGGGAACTAAATGTCAAAGGGAGGTAAATGAATTGCTTGGTCATATATTTAATGAAGTGATTCAGACCAGATTTAACCCCAAGTCTTTTCAAGTCCACTCAAAAGCCTGAACATTTTCTAAATTCACCAGAACAGACAGGTACAGACCTGAGGTCTTCTCAGGCAGCATCCTGTCCCAGCAGTTCTGGAGCCTGCAGTATTTCTCAAAACATGATCTGTGAATAAGATCCCCACTCCAATAAGAATCACTCTAGCAACTTGTAAAAATTAGTAACTTCTGGGACTCTTCCCCAGATACTCTGATTCAGAAGGTCTGGAGTGGATTTCAAGAATTTTAACTTTTCTTAGAGATCCAGATATAAGATATCCAGTGGCATTGCTCCATTATCTTGGCCACTGCAATTGAATTATGGTTGGGCATAAGACCTAGACAGGGCCAATTGGTGTCTTCTCTAAGATAAACAAATAAAAAAAAAATATATATATATATATATATATATATTATATATATATATATATATATATATATATAATATATATACACACACACTTGAAGAGAGCAATATTCTTTCTACTGATACTGCTAAGCTTTGAGGTTGTGAGCTAGGTTGGCTGGGGTTCCTCTTGCCTACCATGTAGAAGGAGATTCTCTATAGAAGTTTACAAATCAGAAATAAGCTTTCAAGTCCCCTGGATGTAGTGATGTCTAACGTCTACCTTGGATCTCCTAGTTTTTGAGCCCATGCTCCTTTTTTTCCATTCCTTAAGCTAGTTTGAGTTGGGTCTCTGTCACTTGCAACAAGGTGGCCTTGCTAGAGTTTGCATGAAAGAAACCAGAAGGTTTACATGAGTGCAGTATGAGTCACCAGTGTATTGGGACTTCTACATTCATCAAGGTTATCCTTGGGTTTCAGAGCAAAGGGTCTAAGTTACATGTTGTTTTTCTTTTAATTCTTAATCCTCACACTGTCCTTGGCTGATCCTGTCCACTTCTGTGCCTTCAGTTACAATGATTCAGAAACCAATATCTCCATCTACATTGCTCATCTGTGGTTTTGATCTTCTTTGGTTGTGATTCAAAGTCTGCTGAACATTTCCGCTTGGGTGTCCTCAGGCCCGCAAATCCAACAGGTACAAACATGCATTAATGATCTTTTCCCCCTCAGATATGATTCATCTGGTGTTCTTGTCTCTGTGAAAAGCATAGCCATTCTCCCAGGTCCAAAGCCCGAAGCCTGGGCACTCTACTTAACGCCTCCCTTCCCAACACCATCCCTACCCTTCTATTACTACGTCAAGTTGGTTCTGCCATCTAAACTCCAAACATACATCTAAATACCCAAATACAGCTTACAAAGCTATTCGTAATTTGACTATTGTTTACCTAGATTGTTCCATTTTTGTCCTCCTCTGCTTTTGGACTTTATGTGCTAGCCATTTTAAACTTTTTCAGTACCTTGAAGCACCATCCCATACTCTCTTTTGCCTCTGGGCCTTCCTATAAGTTGATCAAGTTGTCTGGAAGTTTCTTCCCTCAACCCTCTCTCTCTGCCCGTGAACTCCTATTCATTCTGTAAGACTCAACTGAGATGTCACATTTAGAAAGACTTGCCTCTGACCGTGAGTATGGCTTAGGTTCCACTATTGTAAGTTCTCACAGTATCCCAATAATTCCTCATTGTTTCAGTATTCAGTATGTTTAGCTTACTTTCCAATTTTTTAAGAGAAAGAAAATTTACATAAGCGGAGAGAAATAATATGTCAAGGATGGAAAATTAAATCATTTCTTCTCAAATTAATTTTTTTTTTTTTTTTTTTTTTTTTTTTTTT
>RJWK010036309.1:0-21787 GCA_004363435.1 Platanista minor | reverse complement strand
CACTGATGAACATAGATGCAAAAATCCTCAACAAAATACTAGCAAACAGAATCCAACAGCACATTAAAAGGATCATACACCATGATCAAGTGGGGTTTATTCCAGGAATGCAAGGATTCTTCAATATACGCAAATCAATCAACGTGATACACCATATTAACAAATTGAAGGAGAAAAACCATATGATCATCTCAATAGAGGCAGAAAAAGCTTCTGACAAAATTCAACACCCATTTATGATAAAAACTCTAGAAAGTGGGCATAGAGGGAAACTACCTCAACATAATAAAGGCCATATATGACAAACCCACAGCAAACATCATTCTCAATGGTGAAAAACTGGAAGCATTTCCTCTAAGAGCAGGAACAAGACAAGGATGTCCACTCTAGCCAATATCAATTCAACACAGCTTTGGAAGTCCTAGCCATGGCAATCAGAGAAGAAAAAGAAATAAAAGGAATACAATTTGGAAAAGAAGAAGTAAAACTGTCACTGTTTGCAGATGACATGACACTATATATAGAGAATCCTAAAGATGCCAACAGAAAGCTACTAGAGCTAATCAATGAATTTGTTAAAGTTGCAGGATACAAAATTAATGCACAGAAATCTCTAGCATTCCTATACACTAACAAGGAAGACCAGAAAGAGAAATCAATGCAACAATCCCATTCACCAATGCAACAAAAAGAATAAAATATCTAGGAATAAACCTACCTAAGGAGCTAAAAGAACTGTACTCAGAAAAGTATAAGACACTGATGAAAGAAAACAAGGATGACACCAACAGATGGAGAGATATACCATGTTCTTGGATTGGAAGAATCAATATTGTGAAAATGACTATACTACCCAAAGCAGTCTACAGATTCAATGCAATCCTTATCCAATTACCAGTGGCATTTTTTACAGAACTGGAACAGAAAAATCTTAAAATTTGTAAGGAGACACAAAAGACTCCAAATAGCCAAAGCAGTCTTGAGGAAAACAAACGGAGCTGGAGCAATCAGACTCCCTGACTTCAGACTATACTACAAAGCTACAGTAATCAAGACAATATGGTACTGGCACAAAAACAGAAATATATATCAGTGGAACAGGATAGAAAGCCCATAAATAAACCCATACACCTGTGGTCAACTAATCTATGAAAAAGGAGACAAGGATATACAAAGGACAAAATCCAGTCTCTTCAGTAAGTGGTGCTGGGAAAACTGGACAGCTACATGTAAAAGAATGAAATTAGAACACTCCCTAACACTATACACAAAAATAAACTCAAAATGGATTAGAGATGTAAATGTAAGACCGGACACTATAAAACTCCTAGAGGAAAACATAGGAAGGACACTCTTTGACCTAAATCACAGCAACATCTTTTTTGATCCACCTACTAGAGTAATAGAAATAAAAACAAACATAAACAAATAGGACCTAATTAAACTTAAAACCTTTTGAACAGCAAAGGAAACCATAAACAAGATGAAAAGACAACCCTCAGAATGGGAGAAAATATTTTCAAATGAAGCAACGGACAAAGGATTAATCTCCAAAATACACAAACAGCTCATGGAGCTCAATATCAAAAAAAAAACAAACAACCAAATAAAAAGTGGGCAGAAGACCTAAATACATATTTCACCGAAGAAGATCTACAGATGGCCAAGAGGCACATGAAAAGATGCTCAACATCACTAAGTATTAGAGAAATGCAAATCAAAACTACAGCATGGTACCACCTCACATCGGTCAGAATGGTCATCATCAAAAAATCTACAAACAATAAATGCTGGAGAGGGCATGGAGAAAAGGGAACCCTTCTGCACTGTTGGTGGGTATGTAAACTGATACAGCTACTATGGAGAACACTACGGAGGTTCCTTAAAAAACTAAAAATAGAACTACCATATGACCCAGCAATCCCACTACTGGGCATATACCCTGAGAAAACCATAATTCAAAAGGACATGTGTACCTCAGTGTTCACTGCAGCATTATTTACAATAGCCAGGACATGGAAACAACCTAAATGTCCAACAAAAGATGAATGGATAAAGAAGATGTGATACATATATACAACGGAATATTACTCAGCCATGAAAAGGAACGAAATTGGGTCACTTGCAGAGATGTGGAGGGACCTAGAGTCAGTCTCTCATACAGAGTGAAGTAAGCCAGAAAAACAAATTATCATATATTAACACATACACATGGAATCTAGAAAAATGGTACAGATGAACCTAAATAGGGCAGGAATAGAGACGGAGACGTAGAGACTGGACATGTGCACATGGGGGAAGGAGAAGGTGGGACGAATTGGGAGATTAGGTTTGACATAAATACACTACCATGTGTAAAATACACAGCTAGTGGGTACCTGCTGTATAGCATAGAGAGCTCAGCTCAGTGCTGTGTGACGACCTAGATGGGTGGGAGGGAGGTCCAAGAGGGAGGGGATATAGGTATACATATAGCTGATTCACCTCATTGTACCGCAGAAACTAACACAACATTGTAAAGCAATTTTACTCCAATTAAAAGAAAAAAATAAAAAGAATACACCTGCCAGTGTAGGGGACATGGGTTCAATCTCTGGTCTGGGAAGACCCCACATGTTGTGAAGCAACTAAGCCTGTGCACCAACTACCGAGCCTGTGCTCTAGAGCCCGCGTGCCACAACTACTGAAGCCTGTGTGCCCTAGAGCCTGTGCACCACAACTACTGAGCCCACGCGCCACAACTACTGAAGCCCGCACACTCTAGGGCCCACATGCCACAAATACTGAGCGTGCATGCTGCAACTACTGAAGCCCACGTGCCTAGAGCCCGTGCTCCTCAACAAGAGAAGCCACCACAATGAGAAGCCCACACACTACAACGAAGAGTAGCCCCCGCTCGCCGCAACTAGAGAAAGCCTGCACATAGCAACGAAGACCCAACGCAGCCAAAAATAAAATATAATTTTTTTAAAAAAAGAGAGAGAGAATGAAGTCACTAGCCACTGTAGTCCCAGAACTTTAACACACCCCGAAAGGATTTCATGGTGGAGATCAGGAACGAGGTACTCTGTGAGCTGAGAAAAACTGGCAGAACAGACCTTCAGTTGGTTAGATATTTCCAGTAGAAAATTTTATGAATCCTATTTCTTGCATATTCTCATACCTAGAAAAGCACTTAAATCATTAATGAAGACATCTGTTCCTTGTGACTAGAAGCAACCTTCTTGTGACTAGCAGCAACCTTCTGCTTAGATGTGTGCTTGGTTGCACATACCCCCTTGACCAAATCCCATATATAATGACCTCCCCCACTACCTCTTCAAAGCAGCTCCTCAGAGCTGAGAGGCTGTCTCCTGTGCTATACTCCTCAGTAAGTACCAAATAAAACTGAACTCATTGCCCTCACATTGTGGGGTGGTATTTTTGTTGTTGTTCAGTCGACAAGGGTAACTCCTCCTTTGTTCACATGTATTCCTCTGTTCCCAAATAATTTCTACTCATCCTTCAAGGCCTAGCTCAAATAACAGCTTTTTGATAGGTTCTTGTATCCCTCATAGCTAGAGGAATGTACTACTCTTGTAGGATTTTATACATAATTCAATCACAGAAGTTATCACTAGCTACTGCCTGTCTATAATCTTGGAGACACCGAACTTGTTCACGGCAGAATTATATCTTACTAATTTCCACATTTCGGGTATATATAATAAACACTTAATAACAAGCATTAACTGGATGAAGAGGTAAATAGTAGCTGAATAAGAACTCAAATCAGGGACTTCCCCGGTGGCACAGTGGTTAAGAATCCGCCTGCCAATGCAGGGGACACGGATTCGAGCCCTGGTCTGGGAAGATCCCACATGCCGTGGAGCAACTAAGCCTGTGTGCCACAACTACTGAGCCTGCACTCTAGAGTCCACGAGCCACAACTACTGAAGCCAACACGCTTAGAGTCTGTAGAAGCCACCACAATGAGAAGCCCGCGTGCCACAACCAGAGAAAGCTTGCACGCAGCAATGAAGACCTAACACCGCCAAAAATAAATAAATAAAATCATAAAAAAGAAAAAGAAAAAAAAGAAAGAACTCAAATCGTTAGACTCCAAGTTCTCTGCTTTTTTACTTTGTTTTACTAGAAATATTGAATAAGAAATTTAATGCTCAAATATGTCTTCCCCATTATACTATAAACACTATGAGTGAAGGAAAATTACTGTCTGATACTGTATCCAATGTCTAAAGTAGGCTTTACATATTGTAGGAGATTAATAAATGTTAATGAAACAAATAAATACATGAATAAATTTTTTAAAACCTCAGCATACTTGAAGAATGGGTATATTACTTAATTTGTCTAATGACAAGTTGACCAAGAAGTCCTTTCATTAAGTTCTGGTAGAATTTCTTAACTATTTAAATATCTCATACAACAATGTTATTTACATTGTATAACAGAGGGCAAGATTCCACAGTGCGACAAATCTTATTTTGAAGAGAGGTTATAATCTACCTATCAATCAAAATCTATTGCTCCAACTTGGCTCATTTCCCCCATTCATTTCCTACCTGAACCCTGTAATTAATAATTTAATTTAACTCCTATGCCAGGCCTTCAATAAAAGTCTGATGAAAAATGAATCACGCTGTGTGTGTGTGTGTGTGTGTGTATGTGTACGATAAGACATTATAAGATCTCAAATTATTTTTGGAAGTATTAAGAATATACATGATATACAGAGAAAGATACATGCATAGACACAAAAACACAGACACCCACTCACAAATGAAAATAAAGCCAAATATTCTGCTATAATCCATTTACTTCTAGGAATAGTAAGAACATGTCTTTTCATCTAGTATGCCAAGAATAAAACAGTTAAAAATATTAGTCTAGATCCTCCCCTGACCCATACTCTGTTAAATTAAGAATGTTTTAATGCAGTCATCATTTTGATTATATTATAAAGGAGCCTACAACTCGTAAAACCAGCAACAACTGAAAGAATTTCACAAAAATATTAGTTACAGAATAGTTTACTTTCTTGGAATACTTGGAAAAGGACCAGACAGGAAAAGAGTAGTAACAAAAGGCAGAAAATATTTGTGATCAATGAGCAAATACTAAAATAAATCTCAAAATATCATCAATTCAATGTACATCTTCAAAATGGCTTTCATCTTCCTTTCTAATGTTTACCATTCCTTTCACTTCCAAATTTCTGCTACCAATCCGTCATCTCTTCAAATGGCTTGCAATAAAAGGAACAAAGAAAACACACTCCTAGGAGAATCGATTATACTGCTCATGGCAAGACCACAGATCCATAAAGTTTATTGACTAGTTAATATAAAAGTAGAATATATCTGCTAAACCAATTACCTTTTTAAAATAAACTCATCACTAAAACAAGTTATTTTCAACAAGTATACGAAAACAGATAATAGAAAGAATCTTATGAAAGGTCATCTAACCCAATTAACCAGAACTCCTTTATTCATTTGCCAACATTCCTACCAGGGAATCTGGTCTGCAATTTAACACCTCCTGACACAGGGAAATTATTACCTCCAATACAAGTTGATTCTATTTTTGTACTTCTTTACTTCTAGAGACTTTCCCTTTATCGAGCTAAAATGATTGTCTGTGTCACCCACCCATTGATTCTTCTATCCTTGAGGTTTCGCATATAAATCAATAAATCTAATCTTATTTCCGCATAAAGAAATTCCTTCAAATGAAGACAGCTAATATATGGATCTCCTGATTCTCTCTCTTCAAGCTCAAACTATCCAGGTTTTCAATCTATCTTCATGATGTGGTTTTAAATTCCTTCAACAATTTCAAAAAACGGAGAATGTTTTAGAATTCAATCCTCCAAGCATGAAATTCAACATGAGAAATAATGCATATCCACCAGAATAGCAATGTAGAATTATTATACTATTAATTTTTGAAACCTAAGAATAGGACACTTCATTCTTCTATGAGTGGACTGCCATAAATGTCAAGGGAAGCCTGTAACCAATGTTTTATTGTGGATGAATGGGAAGAAAACAAGTAAAGAGTGGTAAAAGAGTCTCTAAAACACAAAAGGCTACCTCTTTGCCCTCAACTTTATTTTTTTTTTTGACACTAAGGCTACACTTTTTCATCTATCAATTCCCTTTCCTTGCTAGGAAGTTCATACTTTATACTTATAGCAAGGTTATACTAGAAATTTTACGTGTTAAAAAACTTTTTTATTGTAGCTGAAAAATCAGGTCAATATTCCCAATGTATTCATATACTTAATAAAGTCAATTAAAATATCAAACTAAAAAACAGTTTAAGGAACTCAGAATTGGTATTGGGTTGGAAAATACCTAAATATCAAAACAGCTAGTAAAATAAATCAAAACAGTCAGAAGTCAGTGACACAAGTATCAGCTAAGCCAAAAACTGGCTGAGTATACTTGATTAAACCACTTCACCTCTCTGGGTCACTGAGTATCCTCATCTGTGAAATGAAGATACAGAATTAGGATCAGCAGTTCTTATATGCTTTGATCTCAGGACCTCTTTATACTTTAAAAAAAAGTATTGAATACTTCAAAGAGCTTTTATATCTATCCCTGGTTATCATATTAGAAATTAAAACATATTTTAAAACGTTTACTAATTTATTATTTTTAATAATAGAAGCATTAAATGTCAAACAAGTAACATTTTATGGAAAAAGAAAAAAAAACATTTCCAAACTAAAAAATTTAGTGCCAAGGGTTACATTGTTTTATAATTTTTGCAACTCTCTTTAATGTCTGGCTTAACAGAAGACAGCTACATTCTCATATGCTTATGCATTCAATCAATATCGCATGTCATGTAACCTCTGCAAAACAACTTACATTCATGATACAGTGAGTATGAAAAAGCAAACAATGTCTTACTATCATTTTGAAAATAGTTCTGCCCTCGTGGACCCCCTTGAAAAGGTCTTAGGAACCCCCGCAAGAGGCCCTGAACCAACTACTGGACCAGACCATCTCTAATTCTCAAGATCCACATGAAACCAGACTGATGACAAGATTTTTTATTTTTAAGAAAACTGAGAATACACTTATCTTCACCAGGATAGAATGCATCACTAGTAAAGATTTTAAGAGATTTCGGTGAGACGGTCCTTTTAAACCAACTATAAAAAGTCATATAAGAAGAGATGTTTAAGATTAAAAATAATAGAATATAGTATACTCTGTTACTATGGAAATCCCTACAAGGAGGAAAAGATATCTAAACGACTTCCTTCGTATTATAATACTACTACTAATACTAGGCATGAAAAAACTAACTCTTTTGTAATAAATATACACAGATCATCTACTATATATAAAGCACTGTGCTAAGTGGAGTGAGGAAAATAAAGCAGGAAGAACTTTATACTCTTGCAAGAGAGATATGAGGTATACTCAAAAACTATAAACCAAAGTTTTTTTTAAATGCTAAAAAACAAGTTAAGATAAAGCAATATGGTGGTTCACAATCTTCAGGTTGTTATGAGAATGTCAACAATGTTAATATAGTTATGATTAAACTATTCATTCACAAAGTCTAGAAATACAAGAAAATCTACTATCTGTATTTCCTAGCCTATAGAGGTAAGTTCCATTCATTGAATCCAAAGTTGAAGGGGTTCAGAACACAAGCCTCCACAAAATGTGACACTTTGGCATTTGGATTACTTTGAACTAAAGACAACCAAGGCCCAAAAAGACTCAGGAAGACCTTTTTACCTCTCCCTAAAGGCACCTAAAAAAATTTGCATAAGGGGCCTGGCTCAGAGAGAGAGCTACCAGAGATAACAGTTTATCTGAAAGACCTATCTGTATGGCATCTAATTACCAAACATCTGCTCTTCTTATTGTCCTGTGAATTACCCTCCTGCCCTTTAAAGCCCCAGTCCCCTTCCTTAGCTCAGGAAGGCCTCAACTGCCAGACTTGCCCTTGGGTTTCATATTTTTATGGGGCTCCCATACCTACATAATTAAATTTGTTTTTCTCCTGTTAATCTGTCTTTAGTCAACTGAATTATTAGCAGACCAGCCAAAATAACCAAGAAGAGTAGAGGAAAAAATCTTCCTCCCCTACAAAGTAATACACATACCTTTCAAGGGAAAAAATTCAAATGTAAGATATAAAAGCAAGTTTAATCTCTAATTTCACACATGCAAATAAAATCACTGTTATTATAATCAGCAATGACTTTGGCAAATACTTATAACAGCACCTACACACCTTTATGCTTCAGTCTCATGGTCAGATGCAAATACAGAGTGATAATAAGACGAGAAAAAGTTAAGTATATTAAAATCCTAGAAACACTGGCTGAATCTTTCATACACCACTGAAAAGTATATTAGCTAGCCAATTAAACTATAATGGATAGTCAATCATTCAACTGCAGCATCTAAATGACTAGTGTGCTACGTGGTTGCCTTCTTCCTAATATACAAATTAATTTAGAAGAGTTATTTTTCCTTTGCAAAAATAATGAATTCAAGCCTAATCTTCTCTCCTTGATCTGGGAAATACTCAAGAACATAAAAAATAATCAAAATGTTTTCTCATTTGTAAATAACTATGTAACTCCGCTAGACAGTAATACTGTTTACTTCAAGATAAAAAGAAAACTGAAATATAAATTTTGGTAATAGCTCCTTTTAAAAATAATTACATTTTTTATGATTATGGAATTATGACAGTTGATAGCATTTGCATTATGTAAACCTTAAGAAGAATATCTACTTAATATTTTTACACTAAATAGAAAGTTCTCAGCCATGTTAATTCTAGCAATGGTCTCTACCTTTATTAAGACAAACATATTAGTATAACATATATGTAAATTTATTCTATATTCTGCAAGTTTGTAACACTTGAATACTTCTCTCCATTGAACTCCTCTATCCCCAAAATATTATGTCCCCCAAAATATTGAGATATTCCATACACTTTTTAAAAGTTCTATATTCATCTATCTTCCTTTTTTTTTTTTCACAGACAAAACAGGCGAAATAGCACCATCTGGTGGGTATTACCTTAGTTTTAAAATAAATTTCTACATTTACATTATTAATACTATTTTGGAAAACCTGCACAACAATAGGGACTCATTTTAAATTACTACAAATGAATAATAAAAAATGACTTGACTAGCAAGCAAAAGTATACTTGAAAACTGAACCAAGGTTGCAGCATTATTTTGTTTTTTAATTACTAAGAACTTAACCGTTATTCTAAGGTCATTCGGGATAACATCTCAGAACCTTGTGGTCTTAGTTTGAAAAAAAGAAAAGAAATGTCAATTTTTAATACAAAAAATAATTTTTATTTTTGAAATAATACAGCTACACTACTCAATGAAGAGGATGAAATGTAAACATAATCTTCAGAAAAGACAGTGTTCTCTGTTGTTTGTGTTTATATCAGGGTTGATTTTTTTTAAAAATAGATGTGTCCAAATCAACTGAAATTAGTTAAGGCTGATCTCATGGTTGATTAACAATAAAATCTTTCTGAATACTAACTGTGCTGGATAATGGTGAAAACATAAATTAGGTCATAATTTTATGAGCTAACAGTAACAACTATGAAAAGGAATATAAAGAAACTAAAGGTAAAAATAAGGACATTAATTACAGGCTTTTAAAGGTGAAATGGAGGGCCTTCCCTCGTGGCGCAGTGGTTGAGAGTCCGCCTGCTGATGCAGGGGACACGGGTTTGTGCCCCGGTCCAGGAAGATCCCACATGCCGCGGAGAGGCTGGCCCGTGAGCCATGGCCGCTGAGCCTGCGCGTCTGGAGCCTGTGCTCTGCAACAGGAGAGGCCACAACAGTGAGAGGCCCGCGTACCGCAAAAAAAAAAAAAAAAAAAAAGTGAAATGGAGAATGAGAGCATGATCAAAATACTAAAAAGCCCAAAAGAGGGTAGCATATTTCTTGATGTACTTTCTATCTAAAATGATTTTTTAAATTACTTATTATATTTTTTCAACAACTACTGGTTAACCACACATTACATTACACAAAGTTAGGCACTATGTATACAATGGAAAGGAAAGACAAATATACAAAGATGTAAACCCATTCTCTCATGGAGCTTACAATGTAGCTATCTTTCTCTCCACTTTCTGAGCACCTTGCAGATGGAGCAATTCATCTCCCTTTTAATTATGCTGCTGTTTCCTAATGTAAAGGAATTGAACATCTCAATTTATACAGCTTTCATATTAAAAATACACTGACCATTATTTTACTTCAACACAAAAGACTTAAAGCAAAGCTCATCTCTGCTCCTTGCATTAAAATGACAAGAAGCTTACAAAAACAACATTTTTGATGAAAAATGTTCATAAAATGTTGAAGTCTTTAAAGTAACAAATACTGATGGCTGAAGCAGCACACCAGACAAAATCTAAAACCAAAGACTGAGGATGAGGAAGGCAAAGAAGAAATAAGAAGCAAGTCAGGGCTTCCCTGGTGGCGCAGTGGTTGAGAGTCCGCCTGCCGATGCAGGGGACGCGGGTTCGTGCCCCGGTTCGGGAAGATCCCACATGTCGCGGAGCGGCTGGGCCCGTGAGCCATGGCCACTGAGCCTGCGCTCCGCCACGAGGCCACAACAGTGAGAGGCCCACGTACTAACAAAAAAAAAAAAAAAAAGAAGCAAGTCAATTTATTTTCAGAATCACCAAAAAACTCAATTTCTGGAGAAAGGGATATGCATGCATTCATATTAAAAAGGAAACAGATTGAATAAAAGTCTGAACAATTAATGGTAAAATAAACTTCTCTCTCTCTCTCTCTCTCTCTCTCACACACACACACCCCCACACACCCATCCCTCCTCCTCTCTTCCTTTCCCTTTCCCTTTCCCTACCTCTTCCTTTCCACCTTCCCCCTTCCCCACTTTCTTTCTCATCCTTATTTGACAACAAATAAGGTGGAATGATGAAGTCAGCATGGGAATAAAATTATGCTCTAGAAATGTTCTGATAATTAACTCTATTTTTAAAAGGATTAAATTATGGGCCAAATTTTTTTTTATATTTTCCCAGAACATTCAATACAAAGAAATCAGAATCATTTTATGTTGTCTAAAAATCCTTCTATAAATAAAAATTAAAAGTACTATCATTTTGGATATCATGCTTTAAAAACTAACATCATTTTCCTAAAATTCCTAAAGCATCATTTTCTTAAAACTTAACTTCCGGGACTTCCTTGACGGCCCAGGGGTTAAGACTCTGAGCTCCCACTGCAGGAAGCATGGGTTCCATCCTTAGTCAGGAACTCTGACCTCACAGGCTGTACACCATGCAGCCAAAAAAAAAAAAAAAAAAAAAAAAAAACTTCCAATTCAACTAATACTTATTCCTTAGCCCACAGGCATTTAATTTGATTCTACAGCATTTAATAAGCAGACCTATGTATGACACACAAGCAGAACTGGGTATGAAATAGTCACAGGTCTCAAGAAATTCAGTCTAATATAGACAACAGACAAGTTTTAGTACAAAAGCAAATTTATTAGGGGTGAAGAGGGAGCTTTTTGGAAGAAGCAGTTGAATTTGGAAGTTATGAGGCAGATAAGATTGGGAAAGGGTAGAACAGTACATGCAAAGACACAGACACAAAAACAAGCAATCAGATCTTAAGGGAGCTTAAGGAAGAAGAAAGCTGTTGGCTGGGGATAGGGATAAAGGGGGAAAGCCAGTTTCAGACCATCAACTGCTTCCAAGTCATGCATAATAACTTGAAATTCATCCAGTAGGCAATGGAGAACTATTAATGTGTTTTAACAACATGGTCAAGTGATGGGACAAACTAGTGTCTTAGAAAGGTGGACAATGAATAGGACAGAAACAAAAGTGCAACCATGTGAAGTAAAGAATGTGAATGTGAAGAGAAGGGGTGAGAATAGAGGCAGGGTGGTTATATAAGGTGCTACAGTAACATTCCAGGCAAGAACTATGAAAAGAAGAATACATAGAGTTGGAAACATTTTTTTTAAAGATTTATTTATTTGTTTATTTTATTTATTTTTGGCTGTGTCAGGTCTTAGTTGCGGCATGCGGGATCTTTGTTGACACACGCGGGATCTTTCATTGCGGCACGTGGACTTCTCTCTAGTTGTGGCTTTTGGGTTTTCTCTTCTCTAGTTGTGGCGGGCAGACTCCAGGATGCATGGGCTCTGTAGTTGTAGTGTGTGGGTTCCAGAGTGCATGGGCTCTGCAGTTTGCAGCACATGTGCTCTCTAGCTGAGGTGCAGGAGCTCCATCGTTGTGGTGCACAGGGTGAGTTGCCCCGTGGCATGTGGGATCTTAGCTCCCTGACCAGGGATCAAACCCATGTCCCTCACACGGCAAGGCGGACCCTTCACCACTGAACCACCAGGGAAGTCCGAGTTGGAGACATTTAAAGCATGTTATTTATTCATTAAAAATGTACTGAGGGACAGGGAAATTCCCTGGTGGTGCAGTGGTTAAGAATCCGCCTGCCAATGCAGGGAACACAGGTTTGATTGATCCCTGGTCCAGGAAGAGCCCACATGCCACGGAGCAACTAAGCACGTGCACCACAACTACTGAGCCCACGCACCACAACTACTGAAGCCCACGTGCCCTAGAGCCCATTACCGCAACTACTGAAACCCGCGTGCCTAGAGCCCATGCTCTGCAACAAGAGAAGCCACCAGAGTGAGAAGCCCATGCACCGCAAGGAAGAGTAGCCCCAGCTCGCCACAACTAGAGAAAGCCTGCACACAGCAACAAAGACCCAACACAGCCAAAAATAAATTAAAAATAAATAAATAGGGCTTCCCTGGTGGCACAGTGGTTGAGAGTCCGCCTGCAGATGCAGGGGATATGGGTTCGTGGCCCAGTCCGGGAGGATCCCACATGCTGCGGAGCGGCTGGGCCCATGAGCCATGGCCACTGAGCCTGCGCGTCCAGAGCCTGTGCTCCGCAATGGGAGAGACCGCAAAAGGCCCACGTACCGCAAAATAAATTAATTAAATATATAAATATAAATAAATAAATAAATACATGTACTGAGCACCTAGAACATGCCTGACAAAGTGCCAAGCCTTGATGTTACAGAGATAAAAGTATCTGTGCCTTTGGGTAGCTCATAATCTAGAGGAAACAAAAGAACAGTAATCAGGGAAATACAAAACAATCTAATAACTCCTATAACATAAAATGTGGAACAAAATTTGTCACCCCGAAACGGAGCAGGCACTGTGCACCAGGCACACAAACTTGCTTTCGATAACACCACCAAAATATTCCACTTTGGCATTGAAACTGAGCAGGACCCTGTGGGGCTCCTGGGCACAGAAACCTTTCTGTCCCCCATTTCTTGGGAATAGACCCAGACTCCAGGACCTTCTCCGAGTTCCAAGGGGCAGATTTGAACAGCTGCTAATCAGGGAAGAGAGGGGATGCAGAGACAAGGGAGGAGCAGCCAAGAAAAAATACTGCAGCCTTGGGGCAGGGTCCTGGTTCCACCTCAAGTGTACACATAACAATATCTTTTAGTTCTTTACAGAACTAAAACCCCGAACAAATGGAAGATGTTAGCCTTCTTCATTCCAGAGAAGACCACCTGAGGTCAGTGTAAGGCTGGGTGGCCCGGGATGGGCAAACAGATTCATAGGTTGCATCAGCCAGGGACCTTCCACCCGCCCGGAAAATAGGCCTGGGGCTTTCCACACAGGCCCTGCCTTCCCACTTTCGGAGGGCGGAACCAACGGTCCGCAGACTGATGCAACCGACAGCTGACATTGCAACAATACCCGAAGAATCTACCAAATAAGGACTGATCCACTCAAAAGAAGCGCCTTCCTTGGTTTGCTGGCCCCTCCTTCTCCTCCCCTATAGATTTTGCTCCAACCCTCACCCGGGTGTGACTTCTCTGGCCCTTCTCTCACACCAGCGAACCTCGCCTGAGAGCACTCCCTAAATAAAGCTTGCTTAAAGCTTCCCTTTGTTTCACGATGCCATTTCTTATAAGCCAGACCTTACAGTCAGATTAAAGGAACTAGGGAAGCTCATCAAGAGACTACCTGAGGGCTTCCCTGGTGGCGCAGTGGTTGAGAGTCTGGCTGCCAACACAGGCGATGCAGGTTCGTGCTCCGGTCCAGGAGGATCCCACGTGCCGCAGAACGGCTGGGTCCGTGAGCCATGGCCGCTGAGCCTGCGAGTCCAGAGACTGTGCTTCGCAACGGGAGAGGCCACAACAGCGAGAGGCCCGCGTAGTACGCCAAAAAAAAAAAAAAAAAAAAAACGACTACCTGAGAGCAGATTAAAGTTTAGAGTGCAGGCCCTGCAAGCAAGCACCCTAATCCTTATCAGCAACCCTGCCCTTGAACCACTGCTATAAAACTCCTCACCAAATCCTCCCGGGCTGGGACACACAGTTTTCTGAGGGGCATGTGCCCCCAGTGTCCCCCTTTGCTTGCCAAGGCAATAAAGTTATTCTTTTCTAGTTCACCCAAAACTCTGTCTCTCACAATTCGGCACCAGTGTACAGAGGCCAAGTTTTCAGCATCAGCATGAGGATTATTTTAAGCTAAAGGCAATCAAAACCCAGCAGATTCAGGAAAAGCTCCTCCCCTTCCCCTTAACTGCCTAATTTTACATTGAAAAGGGGGTCTATACCAGGACTACAGCTATTACCAGACATACTTTTATACCCAAGAAACTTAACAAGGCAATCTTTGTTTTCTCTCTGCCTTCCAGTGAATGGCCTTCATCCCTTTGTAACAAGGAAGAGCAAAATCTGTCTCCATGTTGGATCTGTTTCTTTTACTTTAAACCTTTGCTTTTCGTTGCTCTTGTTATTATAATCATTAAAATGTTATTATAATCATTAAAAGGCCATTATGTATAGCTGTAAGCATACATAATGGCCTGCCTTGGGGAACCCTGCCCCTCTGCCTGAATGTTAAACTGAAGTGCCTTGTTCAGCTCACAGGGAGACATTTTGACCCTGCCCACCTGTGAATGGCTGCAGAAAAGAAGAAATTAACATTCCCTCCCTGATGCTGGCCAAGCCAAGAGATATATTGTAAGACTAATGACCTTTTTACTTTACTGCTTTATCTCCTCCCCTTCTCTGTTCTATAAAAGAAACTGGCATCCCAGTTTTGATTTAAGAGTACTCTCAATTTAACACATACACCATGACTCTGAACAAGTATGTTAAGTTTCTATCCCCTATTCTTCATAGGAGGAAATATCACTACTACTTCAAAGAGGTCATGACAACAAAGGATAAAATACTTAATCACTAGACAATTCTATTTGAAATGAGCTTTCTCAACCTGTATTAAAACTAAAAATCCATGGTTGGAAGATGAAGCACAAATCTGTTTCTTTTCTGAAAGGGCATCAATTCAAATTTCAATATGCTTCTATAGTGCATATCTTGGGGAAATGAATACAGTTTGGTAAAAGAAAGAACAAGGAACTAAAAAGAAGACCTGAGTAACAGTCTTTTCCTTGCCAATTATGATTTCTATGCTTCAGCTTACTCATTAATAAAATTAAAGGGATGGTACTAAATGTTCTCTACAGCTGAAAATGGAACCGAGCAGAGAACACTGCAGGGCACCCCCCAAGTACAAAAGCCCCTCTGTGTCCTCTGCCTCTTGTTTATAGAACAGCTTAAGTCTCCTGGACTTCCCACAGAAGAGCAGACTCGAACAGTTAATGATAGAGTCACAGACTCAGTGTCTAATGCACATTCCTAATTTATTTTACAGGTACTATAACTACCACCAGAGAACAGGACATAAACTGCTCCATCTTGAGCAGTACTGAATCTGTGGCACAATTCCAAAAACTAGTCTCAAGAGAACAGTATTTACATTATTGCTCATAATGATCTACATCTTTGTGGGCATCAAAATAATTGTAGTTTGCTCTGCTTGTATATGTGAGTGGGCAACTAAAATTGTCAGCAAACAGATTCTACAGACCCATGCTGACCTGACATCTTCCACTCTGAGAATATGGTGCCCTGTGTCAGCATGAACAAGTTACAGAAGATGGACCTTCGCCACTAATCCCATAGAAATGGAATGGTGTTTGACAGTGGGGAACTGAAAGCAGATCTTTTGCCCCTTTCTTGTTTGCCCATTTCTGTTCCCCTCTAACCTTGAAAGAACCTAATCATAAGAATGAGATCGCTAGACAATTTAAACTAACTCTTGACTTATGCTCTCCTGAATGCACACCATGCCTTGCCTAACCTGGTGATTCTTTTCCAAGATTAAAAGAAGTAAGATGAAGTATTTAGTAGTTAAAGAATGACTAGCTCTCTACCTCCAAGAGCCCCCATTAGCAATCCTGCAGGCAGATCACTCGGGTAAGATAACATCTGAAGAGTCAGCCAGCCTGCCCACAATGGAGAATGATGCAGAACCCAACCTCCTGCCTTGATGATTCAGAGATTCTTCCCCTACTTTTTCCCTTAAAAATTGTCATGGCTGAGCAGAATCTTTGGAGTTGGTCTCAGGACACGAGTCCACCTTCTCCTCTGATTAAAGCAATTTTCCTTTCTACTGACACCTGCCTCTCGAATTATTGGCTTTTGAGTGGCAAGCAGCTGAATCTGAGTTCAGTAACAAAAATATTCAGTAACTTAGGGACATTTTAATTACTGCTATGAGAAAAGAAAGGCATAAATTAAGCATTAAGTAATACCCTATGAATACTTTGTATATGGGAAATGGATTCACTTTAAGCTGATAAAACACAATTTGTACCACCAAAAATTCTGCACGTAAAATGTCCATAAGCAGAGGACCTTAGAACCGTAAAAACCTAAGGCCAAAAAAAAAAAAAAAGGTTTTAAATAAGATTTCTACAGTTTATACTAGACAGTGTGCTAAGTCATTCCTAGAATCCTTCTGTTGACTGGGAAAAACAACACACAACCTAAAGTTGAGAATTATGTTTTATTCGGGGATATTACTGAGGACTACAGCCCGAGAGACAGTCTCTCAGATAAGCTCTGAGGAACTGTTCCAAAGAGGTAAAGGAGGAGCCTGGATATATAGGAGTTTTTGCTAGGGGGACAAAAAAGAGTAGTCAAACATCAAAAGATTACTGCTAATCACAAAATACAGACCTTCAAATTAATGATTTTACCGCTTTTCTAGGTATGGAAAGATGCAAGAGCCTGGACTCATTGAAATTATTCCTGTGATATGCATCTTAACAATTTAGGGCCAATATCCTGTTTTTCTCCATCCTGAATTCCCATCAGGGCACACCATCAGGGGCAGCTGCGGTGACTGACAGCTTGTTTACCAGAATAGCAGGCAACATTTTTTATCCACCATTCCAACCTGTACAATGGCTTTATTTACTCTGCCTTACAAATGTAAATGTTTAAAGGATAAGGATTAATAACAGTGATGATTCTGTCAACAATACCAGGTACAAAGTCAATGAGATGATCCCCAGAATCCTACAGTCTTACTGAAAAATTTTATTTTAAATTATCAATAGATCATCCCAGACAGAACAGAGAAGATAGTTAACAGACCTATACTTTCACATAGAGGTTTCCCAGATAGTGAAACCTGAAATTAGCAATAAAAAGAAGTGCTTCATATCATACAATATTCATTTTTTCCAAATAACTAACAATGGACTTACAAGGTTAGATTATTATAGTTTTTAAAATAAGCACTTGTTTTATGCAGGTCCAGATAAAACCATTATGAAATACATAAAAAATTTTATAATATACTTTACAGATCACAAATCTAAGATAAGAACAATAGAAAATTCCCTCAATTATACAAACCAATGGAAGACTGTGAAATATTATTACACATTAAGTCATCAATCAAGTCAATCAACAAACATAAATGCCTACTAAGGCCTATGGATACAAATGACAGTTTCTACTCCTAAAAAATGTGTAATCATTTTCAAATATCTGGTGAGGTATCCTATAGAAAACATAATAAATTTATACTATGCTAAGTCCTGAGGGCATAATTAGAACCAACAAAGGAAACAAATAAGAAAGATGCAGAAAGTAAGAATAACAGCTAAAAATAATCAAAGTCTTGAAGAGAGGCTGAAAATTATCCACTTCTCGTAAACATTGTAAAATTAGCTACTACTATAATCTTTAAGGAATAGCAGCATTATTACTATTATTTTCCAAGTTTGACATATTAACAAAAAAATTTTGTAGAGAAATGGAAAGCATATATAGAAACATTATGAAAATTAAGGGAGAACTTTATATTTTAAAAGTTCTTCATATTTAAAGCAAATTGAATTTTTGTGGTTTGGTTATTACAAACTGATTCAAAGGTACCCTAAATTAGAATACTTTAATTATAAAATCACCTACTCATATTAAACATTCTTAATATAGTAAGTACTAGAATATGACAGTTCATCTTCCTTTTTCCACAGATTATTCAATTCTACTTTTATTCTTTCTTCAAGGTAGACTGAAGCCAGTCATTGCTTTCATCCATGGCAAATCTATACCTCTTTGCAATAGGAGATAATATTCTTCATTTTATGGAAAAGATATAATCCTACGTTTGTCAGGTGACTCAGTAAAATAATTCTGAAACAAGATATTGAATAATAATTTATAATAGTCTGGAATAAAATTCCCCAAACTACTAAAACTTTGAAAAAAACACACAAAAAAACATATTATAATGATGTTTTCAGGAAGCAGTAGAAATATTCCCCATTATGATCCTCTAAAAATACACATCTCACTATAAATATATATCAAATACAGAGCATATCAAATATAGAGAACTAACCAAAGCAGCAGTTTACACTGTATACCATTCTTCTGAATGTATTTTTCTATGTATTTTTCCATTCATTTTTCTATGTATTTTTCCATTCTATCCATTTTTCCATTCTTCTGAATGTATTTTTCCCCTGGTTTAGAGAACAGTAAATAATTTTGTTCCTTTATTTTTAAAGGTGTCCTTCTGGATTGCTGAGGATGAAATCAAAGAAAAGGCTGAAAATTATGTCAGACAAAAGGGAGCAATAGCTCCCATGAGGTCACATAATTGTGCATATCCCCTTTCAAGTCTGAGTATAACAAAAACGTCCCATGCTTTAAAAAATATTCACACAAATTTCACACACTTTTATATCTTTGCTACTATAAGGGAATGGGTTTAAATGTTCAATTCTTAAAAATTTTAATTTTCTTCAATGTGCACAGTAACAAGGAATAAAGACTGCAGCAGAAAACAGTTTTACGAAATCTCTCACTGCGGCAGTTTTTAAGTTTGACCCTGGTTGCTGTGTACCCAGGGAAATGTGACATAGCCATTTTATTTAAACATTGTAAGCAATGCATTGTTAATTCTCAAACCAACAGCTATTTCCCTTTTCCAGAAGAACCCCAAATTTTGTTCAGTTATTAGGGAGCCTGTGCTTTGACCCATGGAGTGGCTCTTGATTAGAATCATGGCAATTCTATTTTCTTTGCCAGTCAGAGGTTTAGGAATGACTATATAATGCAATGGAAGTCAATGATAAATTAAGGAGAAGTCTGCTGGGGTAATTCTGGGAAAGCTCTTCTTGCACTTAAAAAATAACAAGATTTTCCTGAGAGTCTCTAGATATCGTCAACTACATCTGACCTCTGGAACTGCAAATAGCCATCTGTAACCATGAGGAGTAAACAGCCTAAAAGAACATTGGGGATGGTAAGCAGAAAAACAAAAAGGCCCAGGGCTCCCTGATGATGTTCCTGAAGCACCGAATTAACCAAACCTTACCTCCATATAAGGGTTGGTTAAATAATAAAATTGGGTTAAATAGTAAAATTTTCTATATATAAAAGTCATTTTGTTTTGAGCGTCTGTTACTCACGACCAAAGGCATCATAATATAGGAAGTCTATAAATCTCCTGACTTTAGAGAAAAACCAGTTCTGAAAAAGTTTATGCTTTCACCTACCACATATTTTAAAGGAAAACGATTATAATTAAAGAAACCTAAAACTGGCATTAAAAAAATTCTCTCAGAATCCAGACTTAAAAGGGCAGTCATAGGGCTTCCCTGGTGGCGCAGTGGTTGAGAGTCCGCCTGCCGATGCAGGGGACACGGGTTCTTGCCCCGGTCCGGGAAGATCCCACATGCTGTGGAGCAGCTGGGCCCGTGAGCCATGGCCGCTGAGCCTGCGCGTCCGGAGCCTATGCTCCACAATGGGAGAGGCCACAACAGCAAGAGGCCCGCATACCGCAAAAAGAAAAAAAAAAAGGGCAGTCATAGAAGTTATTCCAAACTTGACCACCGACACTAGCTGGCTGCTAGAATTAGAGGTACTTATATACAAAGTCATTCCAATTGTTGGAGAAAAAACAGAAGGATTTTGTTCTCTGCTAACAAAACTTAAATTGGTAATATTTAAGGAATAACAAGATAGGCCCCTAATTGTATCTTAGGAGTCTATCTGATTTTCTTGAAGAAGACTGCTGTTAAATTTGATTATATTCAAAGACAGATATAAAAACAAAAGTCTCGGGACTTCCCTGGTGATCCAGTGGGTAAGACTCCGCGCTCCCAATGCAGGGGGCCTAGGTTCGATCCAGGGTCAGGGAACTAGATCCCACATGCATGCCACAACTAACAGCCCACATGCCACAACTAAACATGCCACAAGGGAGATCCTGTGTGCCACATCTAAGACCCAGGGCAGCATGAATGAATGAATGAATAAATAAATAAATAAATAAAATAAAAACTATTAGAACCCCTAGCAAAATGCTTATATAGCACTACAATTTTTTACTAATAAAGGAAAACAACAGTACTGCTTCAAGGGTGAAATATATGCTTTAAAGATAATGAAGATGGTCAAAAGGTACAAACGTGCAGTTATAAAATAAATAGGTCATGGGGATATAATATGGTAATACCGTATTGTACAGGTGTCCCTTGGACAACAATGGTCTGAAATGTGCAGGTCCACTTATACACGCTCAGGTCCACTGTATACTACAGTATTACACAATCCAAGGTTGACTGCATTTGCAGGTGTGGAACTGCAAATACAGAGGAAACGCATATACAGACTATAAATTATATGTGGAATTTCCACTGTAAGAAGGGTGGGCACCCCTAACCCCCACTATTGTTCAAAGGTCAACTGTATATCTGAAAGTTGTTAATAGAGTAGATCTTAAAAGTTCTCGACACAAGAAAAAAATCTGCAACTATATGTGGTGATGGATGTTAACTAGAGTATTGTGGTGATCATTTTACAATATACACATGTATCTTCAAATCCTATGATAAACCATAAAGCAAAAGAATATTAAAAAATAATGTACATATATGTATAACTGAATCACTTTACTGTACAGAAGAAATTAACATTGTAAATCAATACTATGCAAGAGGGAGGGGATAAGGGGATATATGTATACGTATAGCTGATTCACTTTCTTATACAGCAGAAACATACCACTGTAAAGCAATTATACTCCAATAAAGATGTTAAAAAAAATACTTAATAAAAAAATCAGGGCTTCCCTGGTGGCGCAGTGGTTGAGAGTCCGCCTGCCGATGCAGGGGACATGGGTTCGTGCCCCGGTCTGGGAAGATCCCACATGCCGTGGAGCGGCTAGGCCCGTGAGCCATGGCCACTGAACCTGCATGTCCAGAGCCTGTGCTCTGCAACGGGAGAGGCCACAACAGTGAGAGGCCCGCGTACCGCCAAAAAAAAAAAAAA